>CAKAKR010066900.1:32011-68045 GCA_916700685.1 Adelosebastes latens | reverse complement strand
AAATTAAGAAAATAAATAATAATAATAATAATAATAATAATAATAATAATAATAATAATAATAATAATAATGAAAAGACAGAATAGTTAAGTAATATTTTTACTTTTCAATTTAATTTTAATTTAGTTTTCAGAATACATTTGCCAGTTTTAGTTAAGTTTCCGTTTTTCAGAAAGGTTTAGATTTAGTTTTTATAGGCTATAATTAGTTTTAGTTTGTTTTAGTTACGGCCAGGTATAATGTCTCAGAAGTATGTAGCTGTACAGGCCCTACATACAAAATACACGGTTGGACAACTGTATATGGAAAACAAATTAAATGAATATATGTTCATTTTAATTTTATTTGTATTTGTATTTAACTAGGCAACACCGATTCAGTTTGGTTTTATTATTAAGTGAGTGAGTGAGTGAGTGAGTCAGTGAGTGGATGATTAAAAAGGGTTTTCCCAGTACAGGTGTACAGTCAGCTGATCTCCTCCCAGAGCGAAGTGTTCCTTGCTGTCGCCAAATGTGTCGCACCTTTAATCCCGTGCAGGGCAGATAAATATAGGTGTCCTAGTCTGCACCTACAGTACTGAGACAAAGTTAATTGGGCTTTATGATGCTCTTTGAATGCAGCAGTTTCATTGTTTTGCTATTGTATTGCCAAATGTCTTTATTAAATCAAAATACAATAAAGTATGAGGGCTCCATAGATCTTGTTTTATGTTATTTTTCAAAGTAGATGTTGATGTTTTCAAAAGGTGGTGGCGTCGACATATTTTATCATGTGTTCTACAACACAAAAACAAAGAAAATATGGTCAGCCAGAGGAGAGAGACTGGTATAAACATGTACCTGTTTAAGGACTCATTCAGGTAGACGCTTATCAGTTCACTTCCCTCTATCTCACGTGTTATCTGCCATATTAATATGATAAGCAAAACCTAATTCTTATATGTGTGTATGCCAAACTGATCACAGTTATTACTGTTGTTGTTGTTTTTATAACTGTTATGGCTTTAACCTATTATTAGCCACACCTATCATTTAGCTTAATGATTAGTTATTTCTTGTAGTTTACTGTTTGGCCGCTGGGTGTCGCTGTTACTCACTTTACTGTTTACGGTCTAAGGGGTTCATTCAAAAAAACAAGCTTTCCTGAGCTGATGTGGTCATTTCTCCATGACTAGTTTATCTCCTGGGACATATTCAGCTTCTTATCAATATATAGATACAACACAATATCATTTGCAAGCAGTATTGATGATTAATTTGATTTTTTATCATAGTCTGATCCTTGTTCTCAACATTACAATGATCATGAAAACCATTACCTTTTTTTATGACCTTTAAGTCTGCCAGCAGCAGTGTTGTCTGGTCTAGAAATGTTCTGCATAAATACAGTAATTAAAAACACACCAAGAATCTGTTTGACTGACAGCAGGTTACATTGAGCATCAGGTCGGACAGCATTTTTTGAACATTTAGAACAGTTTGCTTCTGACACAGTTTTGTGCTTCTCGTGGAGCTATACTTTCTCTAATAAGCACTAGAAAAAGCAATATAAAGTTGAATTATTATTATTATTATTATAATTAACCCCAATATGCTCACCCAAACTCGGGTGAATCACTGTGACTTATATTGAAAATAATGACACATTATTATAAAATCACTGACACATGCTCTCTGATTTTATTTTGGATGGTCCATCAATTTATTAATTGGCACAGAATCTGTTGATATATCTACATAAAATCCACAACCTACTATACTTATAGTATATATACTTAAGTGCTTCATAAAGTCCAGAATGAATGAATGAATGTATGTATGAATGAATGAATATAAAGTGTCTAAATAAGTGGTTTCAAATTCTTGTGCAAAGTTAAAAAACAAAAAAAAAAAAAATCGATTAAAACTCAAAGCAGCCATGTTCCTATAAGAAGAAACAGAGACGTCCTGAGACGTTGGTGTTTCAGTAACTAGGATGTTGATGGTGAGTTTCTAAGTGATCCTGTTAAAAGAAAAGTGTGGCTATGTAATTAAACCTCGCCCCCTTTGAGTCAGTATTCACATTCATTTGTTACAATGACAAACCGGAACCTTCTAATACGAACACAATTGTCCCAGTCTCTGGGTTGTATAACAGGTTGTATACAATATAAGGAGCAATTATTGTACATGTTATTGGTCAGATGGATTACCCTCTGAGACCCACAGGATCTGTCTTTATTTCTTAAAGCTAGAGTCAAGATATTGGTATCATGGACGACCTAAGGAATCCATTGCTACCAAATATGTAATGCTAGCTTGTTGGAAAGGAGGCTAAATAACGCCCCAAATGTTGTTGGTGAGGTGAAAACTGGCATGGCCATTTTCAAAGGGCTCACTTGACCTCTGACCTCAAGATAAAAAAAAAGACATTCAGTTTTTTGCATGCAGTATAAATGTGTTATTTTTTCCTATTCTAAACTAGTGTGTTTGAATATTTCTGCATACTGTGGTCCCTAAACAGTCTTGGAATTGCATACATTGAGTATCAGTGTAAAGCTGAGACTCTTGTGGATCAAATGAGCCCAATTGTATTCATGTGTGATGTTAGTCCCCATAGTAGCCATTTCATTGTAGTGAGACCATTTTTTTTAAACTTGACCTCACTGTATAAAATGACCTGTGGTGACCTCTAGGATAATCACAGCCTCATGAAACTTTACAGCCACAAACAACAGACCTAGGGCATTCAGAGGATGGGTGGCTTACCTTGGTAGATTGACAATAAGGGGGTTTCTTAGCAGTTTCCAGAACAGAAGTGCTCGCCATCCAATCACTGAAAAATGCAAATGTCAAAAGTTTTTGATACCAAATCACAGATTGACTTTTTCTATGGTGTTCTTCAAGGTCTTGGTGTCTTAATGTGCTATTTTGAGGGATTCATCATCATTATTATCAATTCTAGAGAGGTAAAAAATGATTAAATGTAGCTCAAAATCTGTGTAACAAATGGTATCAACCCAAAAATTGCTGCAACAACTTATGAGACATAGTAGAGCATGGGGATGACCATCATATACTTCTATCATAATGTTCTAAACCCTTATACACTTTAACACGTTTTAAAAACGTTTTTATTTCTGATTTATGACAATGACAACTTCACAAACCGTGCTGAGCTGCATCTCAAATTAATCTTCAGGTTCTCAGCTTTCAGATGATGTACACCACTTCTATGTGACATCTACTGCTGACCTGCTATCTCGCCCTAAAGACCCGCTGTACCCCCCCTAAAAAAGACAAAAATGGGTCTATATGGGTCTCTAAGGGTTAATGCTGCAATGAATGAAACAAAGCTTGGTTGCAAATCATACTTCTATATTATGAAACACAATACTTGTCACATTAGACACCTCTGCTAACGTCAAGGAATCTAGTTTCACTACAAACGACACAAAAATGTCTGTGTCTTTGAGCTTTGGGTTTGGCAATCTTAACTGCTATCTCATCAACGTTGCACGTCCACATTCATGTTCACTGAGTCCAAACATTCATTTCCAGCAGCCGTTCACCATCCAGAGGCATCTATTCCGTCTAATTTTTCCACAACTGGCTAATTGAGGACGACCCGGTATGTCTCGAGGCTGCTGTCTATTCTCTGGTTATGCTGTTCGGCTGATGGGACAATGTTACGCTGTTTTGTTGTTTGTCAGTTTCTATCTGATAAATTCTATCTGGCAAAACCTCGACTTAAGTCAATGTGAAACAGTCACAAGACAAGGAAGAACAGGGAGTGTGTTGTAATGTGTATTAATATGGCAGCTAGGAAAAACAGCTGACAGAGACAATGATACCAAACTCTCACATTCAATCTGGGTCAAAAACACGTCAGTGTGCAAAACATTGACATATTCCATTCATTTCTACAGGACAAATGGTGGCAATATCTGGTATGATTGTTTTAAATTTAGTATACCAATGCTTTATCATTGACTGTTTCTATACAGATCCTTGGCTGCTAGTTGCTTTGCAAGAAATTCTTCAGTGCAGCTTCTCCTTTGCAGAAACACTTGTCGTGTAAGCGGTGTTGTAGTATGAGATTGTCTTGGTCTCGAGACCACTTTTTGAAGGCCTCGTCTCGGAATTGGACGCATTTTTACTCGGTCTTGTCTCGGTTTCAGACAAAGAGGACTCTGGATTTTCGTTCAAGACTAGTCAAGACCACAACTGCTTAACGTCCTGGTTAAAAAAAGGTTAAATACATTTTTAAAATGCAGGGATATCACTAAACTACCCATGCATTGTCTGATTTTTTTTATTTGTTAACATCATTATTGTGATTGGATGTAAAACTTCCTGCTTCACATGCAACCAAAAACTTGACCTAAAAAACATGGAAACTGAGTGTTGAATAAAGATGATGAAGTTGATTTCAGCTCCTTATATTAGTGTTTGTTTGTATTTGTTTGCTCAGAGAAAACAAAGTAAAATTCCCACACATAAAATTCACCTCTGCAATGCCTTTTGATTACTTTATCAAGGCATTTATCACGGTTCACTTTTACATACACAACACACAGTATATACGACGATAAAAGAGGTGAATGAAGAGGATTTCTGTGGGTGTTTTTTATGGGAATGTGGATCTTTCAGGTCAATTTGAGTAGTGCCTATAGTTTGCTTTTTCCACATTTTTTCAAAAGTGTGTCATGCAGTGTGGGACTTGCACTGGTCAGATTTTGGTCATGATTTGGTCTCGATTTAGGTGATCTTGACGACAACACTGGTTGCACCCACTCTTTAGAGCTCAACGGGTGAAACTAAACTGTTGAATATGTTAAGAAGCTCAGTTTCTCTTCCATTTAAGATTTTGGTGACCTGAGGCGAGTGAGACTAAGAGCCACACCTTCATAGGTGGCCACTGTAAGTTTTAGGCCTTCTCTGAAACATATACCACCATGAATGATGCACTGTGAGTGTATAAACATCTAAACTGCATGACATAGAAGCATCAAATGCAATCGCTGTTGTTTTCTTTTTTTCCAGAATTTACTTTATGGGACTAGTTACGGATACGACCCCCATGAGGGGTCGTCAAAGCTTCACAGGGGTTGCGAGGCCTTCTTGATTTTAAGGGGTGTAAGACAACTTTTTAGAAAAATATACAGTTGGCCTATATCTCAGGATTTCATTAATTTCTGTAAATAAAATTGTTATTTTGTTTGGATTGTTATTTAAAATATAAACAGGATAAGGGAACAGTGAAGACCTGAACACAAGCTATATATTCACAGAGCCGTCCCTCTCTGCTAAACAGCCTCGTCCTGCGTTAAAACAACTAAAGAGCTAATAGAACAATGGCCAAGCGTCAGGGAGAAAACACTGAATCTGTCAAAAAAAAGAAGCCTATTGAGTATGAATGATTGTAAAATATTTAATTAAAAAATACATATTAAAGACAGAGAATTGTATTAAAACTCATCTCTGATGTAATATTCAACTAATCTGCTCAAAATTCATCCAAATCGCTCGTTTTACACAAACTTCCTGCAGTTATTGCGTTCACTATTTGGGTTAATTGCACAGTTTATCAATTGTTCTGTACTGTTATTGTTATGCATTGAATATGATATGAAATATCCATAACATTTGTAACTTAGTCAAGGGTCATCAGTTCACTTTTAAAAGGGGCCCTTTAAGAATAAAGGTTGGGAACCACTGCTTTATGGCAAACTGTATAACACAGGACTTTGTTTTAACTCTAAATAAACCCACATCACCTCGTCACGTTTGCATTTAAGATTTTGTGCATTAATCACACATTAAATGATTGAGTTTACACTTCATTGAAAAGCCACCATGTGCTAAACTGTCAGACATTATGTAAATAGACAGTGATGATTCCTCCCTCTTTCTCTCTCGTGTAGAGATTCCTGTCATTCCAGCCGACCTTTCAGACTATCGTACGAGGCGGGGAGTGCATTTCAAACTTCATCCATGCCTCACGCCCATCATCCCCCGGTGTTCGGAAAACAGGTAAAACCAGAGGCACAGGAGAGCTCGTCATAGCAGCAAGGGTTGAACGGCCTCTGTGCCACAACCCAGGAAGGGATGGGCCACTCAAAAAGTGACGTTAGGTTATATCTGATTTCACCTTTAGCCTAAATCAGGGACTTTTTTGAAGTGATATGATCAAAAACATTTTTGACTGGGACAAGGTGGATATTTTTTACATTTTTAACCAGCAACTTTTTTTTAGTTCCCATAAAGTTTTTTTTATCCTCATGTTCTTATTTACTGGTTTTAATTGGGGCCAATCACCCCTGGGTGTTGGTTTCTTTAACCAAGGCCTGTATCCCTTCCTCCACCACCATTGATGAGACAGTCCAATCACAAACAGGCTATGTGAGGGCAGGAAGGTGGAGCCAAGCATTGAAACAGGGTGTGGTCCTGAAACTAGGTCTGTAGTAGTGCCCCGGGGTTTAAATTGAAGAGTTGAATGATCCCAGTCCCATAGTTATCATAGCTGGACTCTCGCTTCACCTCTCTTTTGCTTCCTTTCCTATCTCTTACATGTGAAACTTTCAACTCTTGTTGGATTTCCAGTGAAAAATCTCAGACAATTGAGGACCCACCCTCCCACGGAACAAGCTTTGCATACTGGTTTTTCACCTGATCACCTCTCACTGGTGCTGCTGATCTGTCTGATTCTCTGGATTGAGAGCTGCCTGCCCTGGCTGTGCAGCTGCTTTCTTCACACACAGGACTCAGCCGGTGAGTCTCTTGTTACTAATACAAGTATTTTAGCAGTTTCAGGGATCTCAGATTTGTATCTGCTCTTGTAAAAATGTGTTTTTAAAGTTTCTTTTTAATTCATCATGGTTAGACTGGTGTCTTTAGCCAGATTCACCTTCCTTTTTATAGTTCAATAACCTGGATTAAGGACAACTAAAGTGCTGTTTTTATATATAAAGTGTGCTGTGTTGTGTTACTCCCTGGAAATCCCAGATCAGCTCATATCTTGGTAGCTGCCTGTAAGGGCCAAGTTCTTTGCCTCACCTGTTAGACTTGCTCTGTTAGTCAGCAGGAGAGTATTTCATTGTTTCTAGACTGACAGCGGAACACAGACGTTTCACAACCCCGCAATGAAACATTCATAGATCTCTTTCTTTAGTCATTGTTTTCTTAAGAAAGCTTTTTCTTTTTTAAATGACAAAACAGTGAGGATTTGTAGTTTACATGCTACATTTTGGGTTAGGCAGTGAAAGGAGCTCCTGCTACACATTTCTCTGTGCATTTTTTGTTGAAAGGTTGTACACAAGAGCACTCAGGGGTGTTTGATGAGCCTGTGCAGCTGTCTCCTGTTTGTTCAGTTAGGGGAGAAGCAGGTGGACGGGCCGCTTTGTCGCTCACCTGCCCAACAGACCTCCCTTTCAGCTCTCCTGGTGTCTGACTCTTTTCTCTCTTCTTATATTTTCAGTGGTTTAATAGGACAAGGAACAAGGAGCCACCATGGTGCTAGAAGTTGCATCAAATGCTTTATCAAAATTTTACAAATTTGTAGACTTGAGGACTGGTGAGTGTCTCTGTTACAGATTTACACCTCTGCTTTGATAAAATATGAATGAATAACTTGTGATCTAATGGCATAATAATAATAATAAAGCTTGAAAAGGACATTGTGTCTTTCTTAAACTACCCCATGAATCTGCTCCAAACTGCATTCAGTTGACTCGTATCTGTGTCTGTGTGCCAATACAGTGACAAATGTGTGTTTTTGTTCTCCCCAGATGACCGAATCAAAGACTACCTCCTGATGCAGAGCCCCATACTGATGACCACCATCCTGTTGGCCTACGTCTTCTTCTCAAAGTACGTTGGACCTCAGCTGATGGCGAACCACAAGCCCCTCCGCCTCAACACAACCATGATTGTCTACAACTTCACCATGGTTTCACTCAACGCCTACATAGTCTACGAGGTAAACAAAATGATTGATTTGCTGACTAAAATTCCCATTTCTTCCCTTACAAACAAAAAAAATAAGTATACTTCAAGTTTATTTTATGAAACAAACTTAAGTATACTTGAAATATATTCCCAAGTATACTTTATGTAATAAGTATACCAATATCAATACTATGTACAATGTACTACTTCAATACTTCTTGGGACTAAATTGGCCCACTTTTTAGTTTATAAAAGTATACTTTAAATGTAAGAGTAGTAAACTTGACTTGAGTACACAACTAGTTTACATCTAAGTTGTAATTTGTAATGTTAAATTAAGTTACTGGTTATATACTTGTAGCTCCTTTTTTAGTTAATGAAAGTACACTTAAAAGTATAGTCTCAGTAAACTACTAGTTTAATAGTTTTTACTGCAAGTATACTTGTAAGTTGAAGTTATAGTACTTAGCCAAATATACCCTTCTGTGTACTTTTCAGTATAAACCAAATATACTTGGACTTTTCAGTACACTTGACAAGTACACTTAGACTTTTCTGTCTAGTAGTCGGTATAAGTATAATTTTGTTAAGTTTATCTCTGATAAGTACTTAAAAATTAATCTTAAAGTATATTCTCTTATTTTAAGTTTAATATATATATATACTAATACTTGAATAAACTTATTTTTTGTAAGGGCTGACAAATCAGAGTTCTTGTGATAACAGCTGCTGATGTGTTTTTGACTCCTAGTTCTTGATGTCTGGATGGGGCACCACCTACACGTGGAGATGTGATCTCGTCGACACCTCAAGCAGCCCAGAGACTTTTCGGGTAAGCCAGTAAATTGTTCATTTGCCCCCAACTTTTAGATTAAGACTGTTCAGAAGGCTAACAAATAAAGATAAGTGTCCTTTAGATATTTGACATCACAGTACTTTTCTTTTTTTCCTTCCTTCTAGATGATTCGAGCGTGTTGGTTGTTTTATATTTCAAAATACTTCGAACTCCTTGACACAGTAAGGACATTTTCATCTCTCCATTTTTCTTGCCTTTTTTTCTTGCCTTTTTTCTGACTTTTTAATTGTCTTGTTGCATGTTAACTTAAACTTGTTCTACTTTTTTATTTGAGGTATTCTTTGTGCTGAGGAAGAAACAAAGCCAGATCACATTTCTCCACGTATTCCATCACTCCTTCATGCCCTGGTCGTGGTGGTGGGGCATTACCCTGACTCCCGGTGAGGTTTACGCAAACACTTTATACATACATTATGCATTACTTCAGGGTTTTGGCCGCTTAAAATCTCCTCAAATGCATCCAAAGAAATGAAAGTACAAGGCAAAAACAATGAACTGGTGAGTTCACTGTACAGTTGCATTAAAATGTCTAATAAAACTGTGTTTTTTTCCCATTTTCAAGCTGGAGGAATGGGCTGCTTCCACGCCATGGTGAATGCAGCCGTCCACGTCATCATGTACTTCTATTACCTGCTCTCTGCTGCAGGACCTCGCTTCCAGAAATTCCTGTGGTGGAAGAAATACATGACCGCCATTCAGCTTGTATGTCCCCCTTTCTTTAAAACCATTTATTTATAATGATATATATGATTTCACAATGGATCTGGAGATTTTAAATAATCTGCTCCTTCTTTTACAGACCCAGTTTGTTCTGGTCTCCGCTCACATCAGCCAGTACTACTTCATGGAAAAGTGCGACTACCAGGTTCCCATGTGGATCCACCTGATTTGGATGCACGGCGTCTGCTTCATCGTCCTCTTCTCCAACTTTTGGATACAGGCCTACATAAAGGGAAAGCATCTTCCCGCCGCAGAGGACAAGCCGAAGCAGAACGGCTCAACCAGTGAACCCATCGCTGTGGTGGCCAACGGGAAACACCTGGAGAATGGGAACGGACACCAACACACCAACGGCAAAATCCTCTTTGGCAAAGTGAAGGAAATCTGACTTGGTGACTCTGTAAATCGGAATATCTAATAGCATATTGGAACGGCACAGATTCAATATGTTACTTCTAAACGTCATAGTTTCTATGTAAATCTAATCTTTCTTATGCACACTTGTTGGGATATGTAATTTGGCGGTGATCTCTACTTGCCACATTGTGTTTGTTAGTCGTTGTGAAAACTGTGATGAACACTGTATGAAAATTGGTGCTCATTTTGTCACATGGTATTCTTCAAGGCCCACACAAGCTTGACCTACACTACTGTTTGACTGGCACAACCGTTGTTGCTTAGGAGCATCGCACAGTTTCCACTGAAGACCGGCACATATAAATACCTGCTGCAAAGCTTTCATTGTAAATGTCAATTATTTAGTTTTGTTCCGTTTTTATTTATCTTTTGAAATAAAACTTTTTTTTAGATAAAGGTCTGTGTCATTTGGAAACCGGTTCAGGTGTGCACTCTGTAAGAAACATACCACAACTCAATTTTTCAATTTTAAGAATTGTGGAAAAGAAATGTTATACTGTATATTACAGTATTGATGCATTTAACATGTTCGCATAATTAGGTAGTGACATATACACTGTTATTAGTCCATTCTGAGTTTTGCAACGCTGTATGGTCTATTCTCTCAGCACACTGTGCATGAAGTTAATGGGAAGTACCATTCAATTAGAATTGGATAAAAATTGTGCTGTTTCTGAATATCACTGCAAAATGTATATATTAATGACCTACCAGTGTTTTTACAGTTGTTTATTACACGTGCACTGACGACAGTTGAAGGATGAGCTAGTTTTGTACTGCTAGCCTTTTAAAAATTGGATCTGATCTTCGCCACAAAAAAAACTACATAGGAATGGACGTTTAGGTGTATCCAGGAGCTGTTTATATGTTACGATTAACCCTCACAATGTTCAATAGATTAACCTGTTTCTGACTTAAGCAGAAATAAACTATAAATGTTTTGTAATTTTTCTGTTTTCAAATGTTTCACCTGAAGTGTGAATAATTATATTGATAGTAAGTCTGTCAGTCGATTAAAATATTTAATTGTGATTAATTGCATGATTGTCCATGATTAATTGTGATTAATCGCAAACTAATCACACGTTTTGTATCTGTTCAAAATGTAACATAAAGGGAGATTTGTCAAGAATCAGAATCAGAAATACTTTATTGATCACCAGGGAGGAAACTAGGATGTTACAGTTGCTCTTATATAAAAGCATAAAGAATAAAAGACAAATATAAATAAAAAAGAGTATGTAACATGTAAATTATTTACATAAAGCTACAATATATGTAGAGAAATTAGGGCTGTCATTCGATTAAAATATTTAATCATGATTAATTGCACATTTTTATTCTGATCCAAATGTACCTTAAAGGGAGATTTGTCAAGAATTGAATACGTTTATCAACATGGGAGTGGACAAATGTGCTTGCTTTACGCAAACATATGTATATTTCTTATTGGAAATGAATTAACAACACAAAACCATGACAAATATTGTCCAGAAACCCTCACAGATACTGCATTTAGCATAAAATATGCTCAAATCATAACATGGCAAACTCAAGCCCAACAGACAACAACAGCTGTCAGTGTGTCAGTGTGCTGACTTGACTATAACTTGACCCAAACTGCATGTGATTATCATAAAGTGAGCATGTCTGTAAAGGGGAGACGCGTCGGTACCCATAGAACCCATTTTCATTCACATATCTTGAGGTCAGAGGTCAAGGGACCCCTTTGAAAATGGCGTTATTTACCCTCCTTAGCAACAAGCTAGTATGACATGGTACCAATGGATTCCTTAGGTTTTATAGTTTCATATGATACCCGTATCTTCACTCTAGCTTTAAAACTGAACCCACTACAACCTCCGAAAGATTGATTGTGTTAATGCATTAAAGACATTATTGGCATTAAAACGAATTTCTTTTAACGTGTTATTATTGTGTTAACTTTGACAGCCTTAATTTAATTTTTTATAATATTCTACACCAGGTGGGTCCAAAGATTCTAATAGAGGCCCAATGAAAGACTTGACTAATTAGGTTGTGCACAGGCACCTGTAGATAAAAAGAAAAAAGATAGGAAGAACATAAATTAGCATGTGTAGCTCTTTATCCTCATACTGCCAGCAACACACACTGGTTAATAAGCTACTGACATTCCTGTAAAGCAGATGTTTACATACTTATGGAGCCTTCTGTTCCAACAGTAAATTATTTCTCAAACTTGATTAGATTTGTCATATACATACAGGTACATGAAATTTTGACCTCTGCATTTAACCCGTCCTAAGGATACATCTCGGGGAGCAACTTGGGGTTCAGTGTACTGTACCCAGTGCCCACTGAGCTACAGCCGCCCCATTCTTTTCATTGATAAATGCATCCTGTGGTTTGATGGTGAGCTTATCAGCTGCTGAAGTGAGAGGTATATGAGTGTCTGCACTGATTACAAGTGTTCATATTTCAGTGATATTCTGCCTTTGGCTGCAGATAATTTAATGCAGGTAAATTAACCTGGTAGTGATGCGCAAGAATTTGGATTTGCATAAAAGGTATTACTGAAAATGAGTGGCATATGAAAGAAAACTTGGGCATTGTGGATCAACACCTAAATGGGAGTAGGTGTGTCTGGTGGTTTCCCCGCATGCACTGAAATGATCATTATCATTTCATCTGTGTTACTGTGTTCTGCAATGTTTCCACTGTTCACATTTCCACATTGTTGCACAATTAGTCAATACTAGTGAATGCAATTACACCGCAAGTATTGAGGTTGATAAACCACCCCACCTGTGACATATGAGAGAAAAAGGTCACACCATTGCAGTCTTCTCCTCCTGTAAAATGTTATATTGACATTAAGGGTTTTATTTAAAGCTGCAGTGGGTAGAATTGGAGGAAATATGATTAAAACAAGTTATTTTTATAAAAGAGTCACTATATCCTGACAGTAGTGTATAAGACAGGTAATCTGGAAAAAAAATCATGTGCCTCTGTCCTCCGGTGCTCCTAATGGCATCTGCAAGATTTCACAGACCGGAGAAAAACAACCAGTCAGAGTCGAGCTGGAGCCTGCCGTCTCTGAGCAGCTGTCAATCACTCGGAAACTCCGATCACACGGTCAAACTAGGCAGCGCTGATCAAATATGAATCAATATTCTGTTACTGTAACGCCTATTTCTCTCCTCAAATGTTTTCAGAAACATCTTGTAGTGTACTGTTTAGCTCTTAAAATGAGAAAGTTTGTGACCCGGCAGCCATGTTGAATATCTTAAGGGAATACCAAGCACCGCCCACCAGCCGGAGCACAATCAATAGGAACGCTCTCTCTGAAATGACCTGTGATTGGCCAAAGTCTCCCATCAGGGCTTAGATTTTTTTTAAAGCCTGAAAAGGTGCAGAAGTCTAGTTTTCTTGCAGAACACTTGAATTACTATATGCTGAAAGTTATTTTGGAATTTTTCCCCAATGATGCCAAAAGCATTCTGCCTATTGCAGGTTCAACCATCTTTAAATAATATTGTTCAAAATAATTAGATCAAATGTACATCATATAGAACATTTGCCTCTGTAAATCCCTTCAATCTCCTCCAGTCTCAAATACACAGTTTACACTGACAATACATTTGGGATATTTATTGCAACTTAAACATTACTGGAAAACTCCTTTCCAGTTAATCAATTTGTGATTAATTAACTTTGTCAGATAATCAGTAATCCTGTTTCTGTCATTAAAAACAAACTGAATAAGTAGTGACATTTTTGTAATTATGCAATTTAATGGCTTAAACTTCACTTAATATATCCACAGCAGGTTTAAGTTAAATCTCAGAAACAGTGAACTCAATTTTAGGAGATTTCTAAAGAACACACAGCAACCAGGTTCAGACTAAACCACAGGTGAAGTTTAAATCGCAGCCTTTGAGGACACAACAATAAGGTGACATTGACCCAGACAGGTTTAAACCTTAAACCACAGCTAAGCTAATGATCAAACAACAGCACCATTAGTGTTTGGGGAGGAATAACCCATCTGCAGGATAAACAATTTTGTATTCTTCTGTTGGTTTGGCAGGTGGTAGAGATTAATGTAAAATTGATCGATGTTATCAAATAAGCCCTACAGTTTGCAACATGGCAGTACTAACACATGCCAATTAACTGACAGAAGCACATTTGTAAACAAACCATTTATTTATAACCCAGTCTGATGTATACAATGCATCCGGATTATAAATTAAAAGCTAAGTGAAGGTCATAAATACACTTAAAAACCGACACTCAACACATGTACTGTACCACATTAGCAGACCTGTATAAACAATTTAGACTAACAACCCATTACTTTAGGAGCAGTGAGTTGCCAGTTACAGCTAAAACACTGGGTAGATATCTTTATTGTGGATTAAATAAAACATTTGCACATAATTTCATCATAGACCAAAATATCCTCTAAAATCGAGACAAAGCAATTTATCTGATCGACTGATGAATGACCCTGCTAGTTGGTTTGACCAGCTTCTCTTTGGCCTTCTTAACTGGATCCACTTCGAAGCTCTTCCACAGACGGATAGTCTCATCTCCAGCAACGGTTGCAACAGTGGAGCCGTCTGGGCTCAGAATCAAACTGAGAACTCTGTCCTCATGGCCTATAACAACAAGCATTTCTTTGCTTAGACCAGCAGAAAGCATCAAGTACAGCTACAGTTCACTGGACATTTCCTTAAAGTTAAGTATGTGTGAACAAGTACAGAGCCAATCCAGTCCAAAAAAACAAATTACTTACCATTGAGCTCTGCAACCCTGGAGAGAGCGGGGTACTTCCAGATAACGACATTGTTGTGGGCATATCCATGGGCAGAGACCAGCTCCTTATAGTTGGGTGCAAACACCAGTGACGAGATCTGAAAAGCAAGTAATCATGTGCGTTTTGAGAAAAGGCCCATGTCGATTGCCAAACTAAAAAGTGAAAGTACACATCAAATACATTTTTCCCAAAGATGGTTTCTGTCATTTTAGTAGTTTGTATCACGCTGATGTATGTTCAAGTGTTCATCTCTCTAATAAGTTTTAATTAGTTATTTGATGCTATAAAAAGGAGATGAGACGTCATAATTGGCAGCTGCTCTGAGTGAAGTAGACGTTGCAGCCGGAGGCTCGGGAATTGTACGAGAGAGGAGATGTAACTTTAACTTTCCATAACCGTCGTGAGTCGGTGTAATAGAACATGTGTCAAATTTGATCATAAATGTAGTTATAGAGATACTATGGTTAATTGTGGTGTCTTTCTACCCAAACAGCTACCGGGGTGCTAACGTAGCAGCTAGATGGCGCGCGGCTGCAAGCTGCAGCTGTGCTCGGCTTGCGATTGGCTCGGCGGGTGTGTGGGCAGGACTTTAATAAGGCGGCTCCAGCCCCCCGGCAACTACTGTGCAGACTCTGGCTCCAAATAACGTCAAAATCTCAAGATTATCGCTCCCGTATCCGGGATATTTTGGCTTCACTTTTATACAGTGGGAGGAAGTGGACACGTGTCCTCCATCTATATGTACGGTTGTCACCTCCAAGTTAAGTACATTTTCTCAATATCAAAGTACAGTTTTGGCTGAGAATAACCATTGAAACTAAAGGGTCTAGCAGATTGTAGGTACCTGGGACTGAGTGTCAAGAGAACTGATGCAGGAGCCGCTGTTTACATTCCAGATGCGGATGTGACGGTCACTGGTACCACCTCCAGACGCAAGGATGTTGGGCTGCCACGGGCACCAGGCCAAAGCCTAGAAACACATCCAAAAGTGAGTTTCAAGCTTTACACACGAAAAATTAATGACAAACAGTATTTACACTTTATCCTGTCAGTCAAAAAAAAAAACATGTTATTGTGCTAATGATCAGAGCCATTTCAGAAAGCAAGATTAGTGAAAACTCCGTGTTCGTTAACCCAGAGATGAGGTAAACTCTGGGTTTTCAGTTCCATAAAGAGAGTCAACTTAAAGCCCCCCTTCAGCCAGTTTTGCCTCCTGTTTTTTCTCTATCACTCATGAAGTGATTGGTCACACTGATGGAACATAATTCGGAATTCCTATAATATTGGAGATTATATGTTAATATAATATAGTGAGCAGGATCATGGTGCAGCTGCAGAATGGAGCTAGCAAGTGAGTTTTTTTAAATAGGCTGCATATAGTCGGAATGTGTTTTAACAGCATTTCAGTGACTGTGTTTAAATTGTATACATTTGTTAAAGTAGCTGAAATAAAGTCACCGAGTGCTGTTGAGCCAAGATCCAAATGGAGGTCTACAATTTAAAATCTATTCTATTTAACCATTAAATCACCAAACACATTACTGGATCAGACTGTGAGCTTTCAACCATATTGCCATATTTAAATATATTTTTAAATCTTTAACTATATTTTTTCATCTTCAGTTCTGCTGGTCCAAGTGCCTCGCCCTCGTCAGGTTAAAGCTGAACAAATCTATTTAAAATGTAATGTAGGCTACAGTCTAATACACAGTCAGATTCCACCACTTTATCATCCATTAAGGAAAGGTCAGTCTGGTAAAAGTTTAATTAATGGACAACACTGAATAAAACTTTATTCCATTATTGACACTTTTCTCTGCTCTGACTTTTTTTTGAAGATACAGTAAATGTGCAGAGTCCACATATACATGCATTAATATCTCTACGTCCACTGCATTAAAATGGAGGCACTGGCTTTTATTTACCTGTTGCCATGGTGAATCATATTATCAGAGCTTCATTGATGATGGCTTTTTGTGTTCAGGTTCAACCTTCTCAGAGTTGATTGAACAGACCGATCGGCTGTTGTGGAACCGTAAACCAAGTTTCCAATCTCATGATTAGTCAACTCAGAGTTCAGGCTGAGTTTGTTAAACCTGCTTTCTGAAATGGGACCCATGAGAAATCTTGTCTTGGATTTTTGGCAAATTGCTCAAATAAATTCTGTTTGTTGGTACAGGTATGAAGCTACTCACCTTGACAGCTCCTTGATGTTCACTCCAGCTGCAGACCGACTGGCTGGCGGTGCCCTCCTGCACACGGGGCCATACATACACCATGTTGTCATTGCCTCCACTTGCTAGGTAGCGCCCATCAGGGGACCATTGCAGCCCACACACCTCCTGTGAGTGACCGGTGAGCGTGAAGAGGTGGTGGTCTGCCACCCTCACATCATGATGATGGATGTGTCCTGATCTCGAGCCACTAGGAGGGAGAGAAACATTATATTTCAGTCCAACCAATACATGCAAGTTTTTGTCTTTTGCAGCAGAAATAAGGAAACCACTGTACCTGGAGAGAACATGGTCGTTCCAGCTCAGGCTAACAACTCTAGACGTATGGCTGACCATGCTACGTAGACGCTTCTGGTTGTAGACATCCCACAGCTAAGAAAACAAAAAGGTGCCATTAAAAACAAAATAAGAAGCAGTTCTTCGATTGCCATGTGTCCTTAAGAACCGAGGGCGGTATGTTCATCAGCACACTCACCTGAATTTTGCAGTCACTGGTGCCGATGGCTAGGTAGCTTCCCTCTTTGGTCCAGGACAGTGAGCAGATGTAGTCCTCCTCACGCTCCAACTTCATGAGAAGAGTAACGTCTCCTTGAGAGGCATCCAGCAGGTAAACACTGTTATGAAGCGCCACAGCAAGAACATTTCGACTGCTCCAGTCAAGCAGATTCAAATCTGGGGGAAAAAAGGGACCAAATGAATGCTTGCTAGGTGTACAGGAGTGCCTCTACGCATAAAGATCAAATATTTATGTACAAAAACTTTATATTTAGTATAAAAATGAAAAACCTCTCGAGTGTCAAACTTACAAAAATCGTTTCGAAGCTCAGGAGCGTCCAAGATTCTATCAGGAGTAGAAGAAATGTATCTTGTCTTTTTGACAGAGGCAGGAGTTGCACCCTGACTGTAGAGGACTTTCAAGTTGTTTTGATAGCCTGTAAATTAGTCAAAAAGAAGAATATATATTTTAAAAAATCCTCACTTTCTCCATTCATGCAATATTCTTGCCAAGCACCACGACACACAAATCTCCTTACCTTCTGGAGCATTCAGCGGCTTCCCTCCAAGGTGCAGGATCTTTGCTTCTTCAATGTTGTATCCATTTAGTGACATGGACCAGGCTTTCTGGCTTTCCTTTAAAGAAACATATAGCCTAGATCAACAAAATCCTTAATTCCCTAAAGGATCATAAGAAAATGTATTAAAAATAATAACGTACTGATGTTCCTGTTGTATTGGTTGTGTCCACGGGCTCATTCTCCTTTGAGAGCAGGAAACTTGCCACATCCATTTGTTTGCTGTTTCTGAAGGGAATGAAGCGGTCGCCCCCCATCTTAGAAGGAGTTTGCTTTTTATTTTTGCCTATGATACAAAAAAAAATACCCCAGTAGTTAACATTTGCAGATGTATAGGCAAGGCAAGGCAGCTTTATTTGTATAGCACATTTCAGCAACAGGGCAATTCAAAGTGCTTTACATAAACATTCAAGAACATTGCAACAAAGTGCAAAAGAACATTAAGCCATAATTAAAACAGTTGTAAAAACAAGCTAAAAATAAAAGCTAGGATAGAAGCTAAAATAGAGTATAACACACAAGAGTAAAAGCTCTAGTGCAGTATAAGATCATTATTTGGTTTAATAAAAAGGCAGCAGCAAACAGGAAAGTTTGAAGCTTTGATTTAAAAGAACTAAGAGTTTTTTGGCCCTAAACCATTTTGTGCTTTGTAAACCAGCAGGAGTATTTTGGGAGCCAGTGTAGACCTCAGAACTGGACTGATATGATCCACTTTCTTGGTCTTAGTGAGGACTCTAGCAGCAGCTCTACAGAGCTTTGTTAAGTGGTATGTTTTAGGGATATATAATGGCACACATTACCTGGTGTTTTGCTCGGCGTTTTTGATGAACTGAGCGACACATTGGCAGATTTGCCAGGAGACAACCCGTTCAGAGCCGATGAGCTGGATGAGCTGGCCTTCCTCTGCCACCTCGCCATGGGAGCGTTAGTGATGGGCATGTCCAGCTTCAAGATGCTGTGGATGTCGTTCTCAAACCCAAACTGAGCCATTTTTATCCAGGTTTTCACACACAACCTGTATATATATCAGGGTAATTCGAAAAATAAGCGTTCATGTGTGCAACAATAACTATTTTGCATTAATCCAGGTGATGCTATAACGAATGCAGTCAAACCTAGCTAGCTAACCTAAAGTAAAAGAGGACAAGTTGGCATTAACCTCAAGTAAAAGAGCAACAGTTAGCATTAAATTCAGGAGGACTAACCGATTAAAAAGTACCACTACCAACTACCACCAAAAATGTCACTTTTATAACTTCAAAATAAGCGAAATGATCTCACCTCTTCCAAACAACGTGACTACTCTCTAGCAAACACTGGGTGTTTCTAAATTTTGAATTTCGTGACGTCGACGCCTCACGATTTAAATCCCAGGAAGCGCTGCTGTGATTGGTCCGTTCAAGGAGCTGCCGTTATCGCGCAGGCGTAGCTATGGTAACATTTACGAATGCGTTAATGTGATTGGTGGAGGAAACTGACCTCCTCGGTCGTGTCTAGGAAGGTAACCCGCGAGCTGGGGTAAACTCTCGCGAGTTTTTTTACTTTTACTTTCTTATTAGACATTGATCTTGAATAGTTAAGTTTTAAGCATTGACCTCGAATGGTTAAGGTTTGGCTTGACATCAACTAGTTAAGGTTTTAGGCATTGACCTCGAATAGTTAAGGTTAGGATAGGTCGTCAGGCAGCAAGTCTCGCGAGAGTTGTTTGCCAGATTTCGCAGTTTGCGGGTCTCCTTCTACACACGACCAGACAATCCACCTCCCCACAAAGATATATATTGCCATCTATTGGCCAAAAGATGATATTAGGATTGTGATTTAGTTGTTTGAAATGTAAGCAATAAAAACAGAAGAAAAACTAGTGAAGTCTAAATTTTCTGAAGTAAGATTTGGTGAAGTAGTTTAGTCAAAATTGCATAAAAGGTTGAATCCCATAGGGTGCTGCAATACATATTACTATATATATATTACTATTTTTATACTTCCTTCTATTTAAATGGTTCATATTTGTTACACTTTGTTAGGCTCTTTTTTTACTGTGTTAGCTGATGCATCTTGTTTTTTGCACTATCCCCTTTGCTGCTGTACACTGCAAATGTCCCCTCTTTGGGACTAATAAAGGAATATCTTATCTTATATATGTCACTGAGATTCCAGCATGACACCTAAAAACATTAACTTATATTGGAAAATTTTTATAATTTACAGTATAATTCAAAGAAGCATCAAAAAGATCCAATTATTTACCTTTCCAATGAGGTAGACTATATGCTGAACATGTATAAATATTCTATTCTATTCTAGTAGAAGACTGATTTTATACTGGAATATCTTTAAATGCCTATCTGCAATATAATAGTTGGTGGTGCACACTGTAGCCCATAATAAGCATTCTAAGAAATTACGCTGATTCAAAAGAGCCATAATGAACATGACTTGGTGATTGTGGAGATATCTGATTGGATTAAGAAAAATCAAAGACTTCTTCAGGAGAGTTAGAACAAATTGCTGAGCCATTTACAGCTTGATCGGTGGGAAAAAATATGTTTTACATTCTGTTAATAGAATTACTGTACATGTACATTAACCCATTCAAATATACATTGATTTTTTTATGTCAAGCATTAGGGATAATTTAATATATTTGATTAAACCAAATGGGCTTGTCTTAGTAATGCTAAAATCAGAGACGTTATCAAGTAAAAACAAGCATTTGTTTCTCTGTTCTTTGACTAGAAGCCAAGCATGATTACATGACTAAGTGTATGCGTATTAATTAGATTAATGGGATTAAATTATTGAAGAATTAGTTGAAAATCCCTCCTCATGCATAATGGATGGTGATTGAGTGCCAAAATATCATCAAAGCCCCAAAAGATACGACTAGAGTTATGTTTTGGAGATTATTTTAATCAATACATTCAGAATACTTTACTAATACATAGAGAATAATACAAACTGACTCCTTTGTGAATAAACAACCACTTTGCACCAACCAGGAAGCATAATTTTCTGAAAATAAAATTGATTAGATAGACAGCATGCATTCTCAGTGGGCTCCCACTAAACTTTTGTCAACATGTTAAATCTGGTTTGGGAAATAAAGTGAAAATAAAATAAATCACTCTTAATGAGCACTTGATTGTTTACATCAGAGACTAACCTTGACATTATAAGAAACATTGTGTCTCTGAATAAACCTTATCAAAATATATCTCATCACATCCGTCTGGAAGGACTATATGTGCACGGAAAGCAGGAGGATAATCGGAGACAGCTGATAAAGCTCTTTTTGATTGTATTTTTTAAAAAATTAACTGTTGATTGTATCCAGTGAGAGAATTAATTTTTTTCTGGAGACTTAGAACAATAATTATTGAAATTAATGTCAAATATTTAAACTACTAAACCATTATGGAACCATCACATAATCTATGATCATATATGAGGTGCAAATGTCCTACTCTTTTCTAATTGCTATAAGCCATCTGTAATCAGTTGTTATTCGCCAAGTACATACATACGAGGAATTTGACTCTGGTTTTATGCATCTCTCGAAGCGTACTTACACAATAATAACAGCTAGGGACAAGGACAACAAAGCTGGACAAATAAAGGTGAGGAATAGACCGGACTGTTATGTACACAAGTAATGGAAAAATTAGGTGTATATAGAAATATTTTATAAATATATACTGTAAATATAAAGCACCAATGACCATCAATAAAATAATAATTAAATAAAAACACATCTATACTTGGTCAAATGTTTATGTTGTTGTCTCATGTTATATATAAGTTCTAATATAATTTACATTCATACAACAGTTTGTTTTTATAGTTTATGTATATTTTGAATAGTGTATTATGCAGGTATATTTTTGTTGTTTACAACAGGAGATGGCGCCGTAATACAAAGAAAAGAAACTTGGACCATGGTTAAAGGCCACTACACCATCTCATAAGTATATTATGAGGCAAAAGAACACAGTGTTGCACTGTTTGTATCAAGTGCTTCATTTAAGAGATTCCTTTTAATTGGATGTGTGAGAGGCTGAGGACCAAACCATCGCTTAACTGTCCACAAATAAAAGGGTAAAAAAGTGATTTCTGGATTTGGCTTTAAGGTAACCTGACACGGAGTCAAAAAATAAATCTGACAATATAAAACAAACATTCCATAAGTATATTTAATTGAACATTTTCTTAAAATTTTACATGAACAAATAATAGTGAAAAACATATAGACTGTCACAACAAAATATCCATCATCATCTGCAACCGCTTATCCCGTTAGGGGTCGCGGGGGGTTAAATATGAAATATGAAAACCATAAGGACGATAGGCCTCAAACCGAACAACAACACAGCCCAGTACGACTCTTTGGATAACTTACAGTAGTCCATCCAGTGTTTGGCAGAGTTCAGTGTGATTGGTCTATCAATGGCAAAACAAAACATTCATGATTTCAGCAGGGTTTTATCTACAGACTGTAAGACAATGTGTGACATTATCTTGCTTTAGATACTCTACGTACATGCTTGACATTTGTATTGTATATATTTCCACATAAGTTGTTTACTTGAATAGCTTAGTTCAGAAATTATGAAATTTCTGCCCTTACAGTTATAAATTGTGCAAAAAGAAGCTTGTACATTGCTGCAGGCAGTGAACAGGTTTACATTTCTTTGTGTGTGCATGTGTGTGTGTGTAAATATTAAAAGTTTATGCAATAAAAGCACCAGTGTAAAGTGTGAAACATGCATTAAAGTGCATAAAATAATGCAGTTTGGAATCCAGACCAGTGGGCTTTTGGTACTGTAGCAAAGGTTTGGTTACATTCATGGAGCAACACTGTCCGTACACAGAAGGAAGTGGTGGAAGTGTTACATCAGTCAGTAGAAAGCTCAAACATGACCCTGTTCCTCAGCTGGAGCTTTGAATTACAAGCTATGGTAACCGCTGCCTTTTATGTGTGGAGCTGTTTCAGTCATGTCTTTGGGGTAATGTACAATCGAGCCAAGAACACCTGCAAGGAAATCAAAAGGCATGGATTAGGCTGACATTCATGACAGAACAAATAAGCGTCTGTAACATAATGAGCTACACACTCACTGTTCAAGATTATTGGGTATCACTCCTAATAAAATTTGTATTTTTTTATAACAGAAATGATTATCCCAGTGTCACCCGCTGACCTGACAACTGCAGTCATGTACAGTCATAATAAAAGTGACGCCATACTGCACAACGATCACCGAGTGAATCAGGAAAAAGAAAATTATAAGAGCATGCACATCCAAAGGGTATGTGAGGTTTTGAGTTCATTTAATATTTAACTCTATCAATCTTCTCCCAAGACTCTTAACTGAGTAGTCTACAGTGACTAAAGAGAAAACATAGGGATTGTTGTTTTCTTACCTCCAGGGTGCCTCAAACCTAGAAAGAGAGTGTGAGAAAGACAAAGCACATGACTATGCTTTAATATGTGCCTGTGAGCATAAGACTCCATACCAAAATCATGTTGCAGGAGACGTTTCAAAATATAGCCAAGTTATGCTGCATGTTAAGAGGGTGAATGGGGTGTTACATTAAAGCAGATGTAAAGATTAAATAGTCCCTGCTGACAATATGCAGCACAAGAATGCACTCCACTGAATGCTGCTGTATCGTGAAGTTAGTAGCTGTGATAACAGGCTGTGCAACTTGTTTCATTATTATCCAAACGGAAAGTAAAACTCTTATTTACTCACCATGTTTTTCGTGAAGAAAGAGGCTGAATATGGTTAGTCCTGCTAACGCCAGAAGCGACAAGAATGGGATCATAAACGGAGGACAAGGCATCCATGGAACTAGAAAAACAAATATAACTGTAACACAACTGCATGTCAACCAAACTGGCCACTGTAAAATGTGTGGGTAACTGTATGTGGAGGTGGACCGTTGCAATCACAGGGACAAACTGATGTTTTAATTTTGTTTAACCCTTTCATTTTTTAGCATGTATTGTGTCCTATGACTTGCAGTCAAATGGCATCAGCTGCCTCCAGCACCACCAGCGGCATTCAGAATTTTTACCCCTGATTTTCAACCCTATAAATGGTCAAAACTACCATATATTGTTTTTTTCCAATATGCTATTATAGTAAAAACAAATCTGGTCATTTGATTGTAAACATTGACAGCTGGTGTCCACAGCACTGGGAGCACAACTCATTGGGTTCCACAACTTTTAAAGTTTGATGATAGTTACAAAATTTGTGCCCAAAAGCCAAAAAGAATATATAAACCTGATTGCTCCTCTGAAAGCTTCAGTTCTCTCATCAGCTTGACGCATCCCTCCTGAAGGTGGGTCCTCTCCGTCTTTGTACGCTGCTCTTCCTGGTCCCACAACACTTTGAAGGCCAGTGTTTCCGGTACGTGGGCTCTCCATGTGTCAGTATGGTCCAGAGTCAGATAGACTTTCCCATCATAGAACACACGGTCGGTCCAGTTCAGCTTAGACCCCTCCAGTATGCATTCACGAGAACGAAGGACAGTGTGGTTTGCTATGGAGGAAGATAAAGGCCATGAGATTAGATCAGAGTTGAGGTTTTGATTATGTCAGTTTTCACAGTCATTACTGGTACATGGTGGTTTCTTACTCAGGACTGAAGTCTGGTAGAAACTGATAAAAGTTGGTAAGAGTGCATCAGCTGACATTGTTTGGATAATGCGGTCAACTTCCTGGCTTTTCTTAGTAAGAGGGACTCCATTGAGAAGGACCTGTTCCACGACCCGCTGAGCACCCACCACTTCCCACTGCTGGACCTGCACTATGATGGTATCTGATGGGGGAGCAACCAAAATACATGCATTAACAGTGAAACAGTAAGAAGAAGGAAGAATCCAGTCCTAATGTTACAGTAGACTTTAAATTCCTGTAGGAATGTTTTCATGTAATGAAATAGGAGATGCAATATAGGCTTTACAGTGTCACTTGTGCAGAACATACTCAAATGTTAGATTACTCACTCAAAAGTAGTCCTGCATGGATATTTCACTTTATAGATTATAACTGTAAAGTAATAAGTAAAAGCACTCATTCTGATGAAGTGTGTTAAATTATGAACGCTTTCACATAACAGTATTTAATGTTGTAATGTTGTGTACTACATAGGCACAACCACTTTAAATGTTTGGTAGTTTTCACTATTGCAATGCATTGTGCATAATTAATCTGCAAAGTCATTGCATTTGTAGTGGGGGAAAAGTATAGCTGCAGTGAAACCAGTTTTTGGGTTGACTTAGCTATAACCTTAAACAACAGTCCGTTTTTCAGATTTGTGTGCAATTTTTCTTTCATGGTGTTACTTATTAGCGATGCAATGCAAAGAGACGAGCCTCTTACCTACTGGAACAGGATCCCCCAGAGATAAGTCGCGTAAAATTAGCAACGCAATGCCAAGAAAAAGCATTTCTAGCATTACTTGTTGTCGACTTTAAAACCCAGCAATGTTCAACCTTCAAGGAAGGAGAAACGTCTCCAGAGTTATAAATAGCAAGGATTGTTTTAAGTCATTTAAGAGTAACCGGCGCACTAATAGTACATCCTAAAAACTTTCACAAATACTTCTAGACGGTCACAGACGACAGCAGCTCTCTCCTCCTCTTCACTGCTCTCTTTGGTTTCATTTTCTTTAAATGTGCATCCGTCTCCCGTCTCGCTTCTGATTGGTTGATGTAGCTGACAGCTGGCATGTGGTCAAAGATCCAATATGACAAGGTATCATTGTAAAGCTTAGACTATAATCTATCCATGTCACATTGTCATCACACTGTATTGAATATTGTTAAACTCTTCACAGTCACTGTATTGTCAGGGTTAATGAACAAAATGAGGAAGCTTTTAAAACTCTATACAACATACATGCACATAACAGACATGATTTTATAGTCTAGCCTAGGTTCTCAGACATTGATATTTGCTTAATACAACATCACTGAATTAACCATTAACTATTAACCTGAACAGTTTATGATGTGAATTATGATACATAATTTGGTTATGGTGGGAAGTGAGGCGTTTTTGCGATGGCTCCATGTCTGGAAATGTTCAAGGCTCCAAACTGTTCAAGTGTACCAAGTTTCATGCCTTTATGACAAAGTGAACATCATTTTCACATATCACCTGGAATATAACCCATTGCTACTGAATCGGGGCCTCATCAGTTGTAACATGTTTATATTGACAATGAGGTAAGAGTGGGAAAACATAAAATAATGTATAGAGAATTAATTTCTTAGTACAGTTTTTTGAGTTTTTGTATTATTTTGTGTTTCTGCTGCTAAGAAAGCCATTTACAAACTGCCCCAATAACAGAATCCAATGCAAGGTTCTGAACATTCCATCAGATACAAACTGCACAAAGTTGCGTTTATTCTGATAAGAAATGTTGTTATTGTTGTTATTCATGTAATGTATCATTTTAAAGCTCTTTTGTGCTCTTTATGCTGGAACTATCCATGGGCACATCCGATCAATATGAAGTTAGTTATAAGGGCATTTGGAGTGGCATTCAGAATTTGCCCCATTGCAGCATTAGAGGTCAAAGGTCAAATTCTCTTGACCTCAGAGTGATGACAATGTGACTGAGGGATAGATTATAGTCTAAGCTTTACAATGATATATGACTTCATGATATTGTGTGTTGGTTTCCCTCTTTTATACTGGATCTATGTGTAAAATGGCGAAAAAAGATGGGAAAATGTTAATGATGGAGGGATGAAAAAAGGAGATATAGCACATAGAACGCTACCATTGCTGCAATGCTATCAGGCATTTTCCAACACTAGGGACATAGACCTTTAAAAAAAATCACTATGAGACTTGGTCCCTCCAAAGTGGCACGACCAACCCCCTGGCTCATGGACTATATAGATGAAGTTTGAAAGGTGACATGTTATTTAGAAACACGAGTGTTCACTGTCATCCAGTGGTCACAGTGAAGAACTGCAGCACCACATGATGGCTGACTGTCAGCTGGATTTCTGCAATTTTACCTGACAGTTTTTCTCATTTGCTGTGGCTCAATTCTTGAATGAGAATTTTTTTTAAAAACGATGAGCTCAAATCTCTGAACAATTAGTTTGTTGTTCACAACAGATTTTAATTTCTCATTCATTCAAGCAAATTGTACGTGTTTTGGAACGTGTGCCAAAGAGTAAATATAATAACCACCTGCACGTCTTGCTGATCAGAACTACTAAACATTCTCTCATCGTTTGAGCTTTCACGTGCAAAATGATCCATTTAATTATCAAAATCTGTCAGACATACATGTCTATTCCATAAATATCTATGACGAGGAGGTACAATTTGTTGTTTTTAAACTGAGCTACATCAGGCTTTTTCATTGTTGCAGATGTGTTGTTGTGTTTTTGGCATAGATGTAATTTTGTGGCAAAATTTCTGTTCCCTGTATATGACTTTTACATGAAAGATTAAAAGAGAATTTTCCATTTACAGTACATGTAACACATTATACAGTATTGACTTATATAAACTATGACCTACTATTGAAATGGGAATCTAAACAGCTCAGTGCGATTTCACAACAGTATTCAGCTGGACAACACTGACATTCTTGTATATTATATTATATAGATTTGTATATTAGAAACATTTCCAGGGGTTGAGTGCTGAAGTGAAAAAAAAAACCTAATCATTTTGATCAGTACGGCTCACATGACGACAAAACAACTTTTCTAGATGCAAGGCAATGTTGTTGATGATGAAGGATGATGAAATTACATTGACTGAACAGTAAAAAGCCAAAGGTGAACAAGGGACTGCCTCCCTGATGCAACCCTGTGTAACCCTCTAATGGGAAAAGAAAGAGTAATACCATTGTAATGTGTAATTGACCCTCAGACACAAACTTGTCACTGTTTTAATTATCAACTTATATCAAACTATTCTTTTTTTACTTTTATGTCCTATACGAAACTTGGCTGGACAGTTTGTCTGAACAAATTTCTAGTGATTATTACACAGATTTTGTATATAAATATATATATAGACAAATATGTTAATTGAAATTTCTCGCATATAAAGGCACTTAGAATATAATGTAAGTAAGGCACATTCTGCTGTCGTACTTGCTGATGAGGTACTAAGATCACATCTTGGTGGAAAAGAAGAAAAATCAGACTCTTATTAATAACAAAACCGCTCAAAAAATACATACAAATTAAAATAAAATTAAGGTTAAAAAATATAATATAATATATATACATATAAATAATAAAATTATAGTAGATCACTACAAGTTCTTCGAAATCTTCCCCTCCAAATATGTCATGAATGAGTCCCAAATCTTATAAAAAGTGTTGTATTTCCCTTTTATTATATATGTTAGTTTCTCCTTATCCAGATGATGCAACAATTTCCAATGTTCATTTTCATTTCATGTTTAGCTTCAAGTAAACAGAAAATAACCATCTTCTTATTATATAATAAGAATATAATTAATTACCCTAAAACATCATTTTTATTTCTAAAAATGTTTATTATCATTACATAAGTAGTAGAGGAGTATTACACTGTGATTACACCATTTACACACACTTTACCAGGTCCACCTTGTAATCATATGAACAGCCCCCTCACTGCTATTGGTCCACTGATAATATATTCACATTGACTTTAATACTATTGGTGAATAGGAAGGTTAAAACACTCCTTCCTTGTTAATATTGATGAGGTGGTGTCTATTTGTTTTTAAATGGCTCGACTGTAAACTGACAGCAGATAAATAAGCAGCACGTTGTTGTGTTGTGATGATAAACTGATACATTGTTGCAGTTGGACTCACAGCTGATCAGCATCACTAACAGAGAGGTGGATCTGATCTGAACCGAACTGAACTGAGGTCTCCTGGTTGCCATCCGTCACCACAACAACCGATATTTATCTCTGCCAGGCTGGCAAAGACATAGAACCATGGCATCACTAGCAGCAGCAGCAGAGCCGGGTCTAAAGCCTCATGAACCGGGTATTAAGCAGCATATACCGGGTCTAAAGCCGGTCTCCATCCCGCTGGCCGACGCTTTAGTCCCGGCCAGTATCTTCGCTCCGGACCGAGGAGGCTGCGGATGCGGAGAAGACGCCGGAGATGAGTGCTCTGATGACGGGGAGCTGTTCAACGGAGAGCCCGAGGACCGAGGGGTTGACTTCACCAACAAGGTAAACACAGCTAGGCCGCTGCTAAGCTAACGTTAGCTGCTCTGTGGATGAATGAATGAATGAAAACAAGATATTGTTGTATTGTATTATATATATGTAATTACCAAACACCATATGCTACTCCCTACTGTAACTAATGAGTAACGTTACACTGAGTAACGTTACCATAAAGTATACACTTTATGGACTCTAGTGTAGCTAAAAGAGATAGCTGTGGCTAATGCTAACCCAACCTAACCCAACCTAACCTAACCTAACCTAACCTAAACCTAACCTTACCTAAACCTAACCCAACCTAGCCTAACTAACCCAACCCAACCTAACCTAACCTAACCTAACCTAAAGCTAACCTAACCTAAACCTAACCCAACCCAACCTAACCTAACCTAAACCTAACCCAACCTAGCCTAACCCAACCTAAGCCAACCCAACCCAACCCAACCCAACCTAAGCCAACCCAACCTAACCTAAAGCTAACCTAACCTAAACCCAACCCAACCCAACCCAACCTAACCTAACCTAACCTAAACCTAACCCAACCTAGCCTAACCCAACCTAAGCCAACCCAACCCAACCTAACCTAAACCTAACCCAACCTAGCCTAACCCAACCTAACCCAACCTAAGCCAACTCAACCCAACCCAACCCAACCTAACCTAACCTAACCTAACCTAACCCAACCCAACCCAACCTAACCTAACCTAAAGCTAACCTAACCCAACCCAACCCAACCTTACCTAAAGCTAACCTTACCTAAATCTAAATTAACCCAACCCAACCCAACCCAACCTAACCTAACCCAACCTAACCTAACCTAACCTAACGCTACCTAACCTAAAGCTAACCTAAAGCTAACATCAGCTGCTTATCAAGCACCATGGTACCACAACATGTCTCTATTGAACTGTATCAGTGATAATGCTGCTGTGTAAAGCTGCAACATAATAGACTATGTTGTCAAACAAACCACAACATTGACTTGACATGTTGACATGGTGTGTTAACCCAACACACACACAAACACACACGCACGCACGCACGCACGCACGCACACACACATAGGCTGATGAAACACAGGGCAACAAGATAAGGTTCAGGTTAGCCTGCTGGACTACATTACTATCAGTCTATATGAGCACTAAACAAGAAGGCTGCGGACCTATTCTGAATTACTAAAAGTAGCTATTATTTATTTATTATTATATTATTACTATTATTTTAAGCTAAATCCATTATTTGATTTCATATATTTTTTCTCTTTTATTATTTTCTTTTCTTTTCTATTATTTTACTTTTTAAAATTAATTTATTTTATTACTATTTTTCTATTTTATTTATTTATTTATTAATTTATTTTTTGTTTCCCTTTTGTGTGACCAACATGGGGTGGGTTGGGTCTTTTTTCTGTTTTTATTTCATGTCACAGACACTGAGTTATGTTCTACATTTGATAAAACAACTTTTGCCATGTCTGCAAAAAAAACGTGTGTAGAGAGTTTTACAAAGATGTAAACATGTATGAGCTTGACAGCAGTCAGGCTTGGGTCAAATTACACATAACAATGGTGTTACATTCCTCAAAGGTAGATGACACAGGGTTGCATCAGGGAGGCAGTCCACCTTTGGCTGCTGTCAATTTCATCGGTTTGTGTCCGTCTCTGATAAGCTGCTGTGTCGTATATACTTTGATTTACTTCAGTAGATTATTTATCTAGTATCACACTTTTGGCCCAATGATACTGCACCATGATGTGCTTCAGTTACATCATCAATTTACTTTCAAATGTAGATGTTTAGCATTAATAACACCATCATAACCCGGTTTTCCAGGGACACCTCTCTGCCCAATTTGTCTTAATAGTGAAATAAAACAGTCACAGCATGCACCATTCACATGGAGAGTAAATAGTTTTCTTAATTATTTGTATCCATAATCTAATGACATGAGTGGTTAATAAAACTTAAACCACACTTCCAAAATAGGAAGGTACATTTGTCAGGTTTAAAGGTCATACTGACAAAACCAATTTAAATCTTTTGTAACGCAGTGTAGCGAAGAGAGTGGTGACTGCAAGACGTTTATAGACAAGAATTTAAAACCAGAAAGTTCAGATGGGAGTGGTCGGAGGTTCACACCATGACACCTGACCTCTGGACAGAAGTCTATAGAACTACCCAACCCACAGATCGCTCTTCCTGCTCTTCTTGCTCTTCCTGCTCTTCTTGCTCTTCTTGCTCTTCCTGCTCTTCTTGCTCTTCCTGCTCTTCTTGCTCTTCTTGCTCTTCCTGCTCTTCTTGCTCTTCTTGCTCTTCCTGCTCTTCCTGCTCTTCCTGCTCTTCTTGCTCTTCCTGCTCTTCTTGCTCTTCTTGCTCTTCCTGCTCTTCTTGCTCTTCCTGCTCTTCTTGCTCTTCCTGCTCTTCTTGCTCTTCCTGCTCTTCTTGCCTCTGGTCAGGGCGGCCCAGCAGGATGCCTAAACTAGCATCTCCCCTAAAATTAGGTTGAGTTGCTTCACAATCTTCCCTGGTGTTTCTTAAACTCTCAACTGACAAACGGAGCATTAATCTATTCAAACAAAGATTTAATTGGTAATCAAGGATGTCAGTCACTGATCCCACCTGGTCACACATCGTCCACTTTCATTCAGAAAAGCTTCATTCATTGTCCTCATTTTATTCATCATTTATTCATTTGTTTTTCTGTTTAGTAGAGTAGTTCAGTAAACATTTAATTTATAAAGAATTTGATCCTGTAACGTGTGTGTTTATGAAATATTAAAGCCATTGTAAACCATGGCCAAGAACTGCATAGCAGCCCTGAGATTATGAGACTCAATTGATTAATTTAATTTAATTTAATTTAATTTAATCTTATTTTATTTCATTTCATTTCATTTCATTTTATTCATTTTTAAGTTTTTCTAAAGTTGGATGGCATTCTATATGGAATTTAATGTTAAATTTCAGTTATTTAAAATAAACTAATTGCGTCTGATAGCCGAAGTCGAGTGCCATCACTCTCCTTCACCTTTTGTACCAATTTATGGGTTTATGATGCATCATTTTGAGTTATTAATTATCATTACATATTTATTAATATTATTATCATTATTATTATTATTAATATTAATAATAATAATAATAATAATACTATTTCTTATTTATATAGCGCTAAAATGATCATAAACAAGGACATCATAATATACTAAACACAACATTAATCCCACATTAAAAGCAGTTGGTGTGTTTTGATTAGTGATTTGAATGGTTGACAGGTTGGTGCCGTCTCTGATGTGTTTTAATTGACTATTAATTATTAAATCTGCTAGAAGCATTACCACCACAGCATGGTAAAATGCCCTCACAGCTCAAACTGGTGTGAGCAGTGCTGTTGGCTGTATTTGGTCATTCAATCGTACTGCGTTCACGTGTAACCTTGAGGAGTTTCACTGGAAGAGAGACAGCTGCGTTTGTGTTTGGAGAGCAGCTTTTGAACTTTCCGTTCCCTCCAGGTTTACTTTTTACTGTGGCTTACATTTTCAATATAAGAATATGAATATTGTCTGAACTGAGGGAAAAAATGCCCCTAGTGATGCTTACTTTGAAGTCCAGTCACTTGTCTCTCATGAAAGCAACCACACCTGTTGCAATTACCACCAACTTTTGAATAGTTAATACCCTGCTTTATGATCTATCTGACTCTAAATGGGACCATAACTTACTAAATGAACATCATGCTGTATTGAAGAAGACTTGAAACTAGTGATTGAGACCATAAACTCATGTTTACAATGTTTACTGAGGTAATAAATCAAGTGAGAAGTAGACTCATTTTCTCATAGACTTCTATACAATCAGACTTGTTTTTGCAACCAGAGGAGTCGCCCCCTGCTGGCTGTTAGAGAGAATGCAGGTTTAAGGCACTTCAGCATTGCTTTCACTTCTCAGACCCGGGAGTTGATCACTGATTGTAGAACAACCATCGAGCCAGGGTCATAATAACATAATAACTCCAACAATTTTCTCTCCGTTTCTTCTTCTTCTCCCCCCCCACATGCTCAAACCAATAGCTGGCACTTGTCAGCCCTAATGGAGAGCAGTATGACTCATTACTTCGCCAGCTACGGGACAGGATGGAAGAGGGATGTGGAGAGACCATCTATGTGGTTGGGATGGGCTCAGGTGAGAAAAACACAGACAATTTCCCCCCCTATTTTTTCAGTCAATCTGTGCCACAGCTGTTCATCAAACCTGGACAAATCGTAGGGTTGTTAAATGTTAAATTGTGTTCTTACCTTTTGTTCTTCTCTCTCGTCATAGATGGTGGTGACTGGGGTCTGGATGAGAAGGACATGGAGGCCTCAGCAGCCACGGTGCGCTCTATGTGTGAGCAAGTGGACGCTGACCTTATAACACTCCGAGAGCGTAATGAGGCTGCCGGTTTGGTCCGCGACTATCTGATCCGCCGGCGTGTGGGTGAGCTGGACTTCCTGGAGGTCAGGTGAGCAGTCAGATATCTGAATAAAAAGGGCTGATGGTTACAATCCAGTAAAATATCCCACTAGCATGAGAGTTCCTTTCTTTTTCACTGCATTACATTTTCTTTAATGAGACAGAAAGTTATGCCTTCCTTGTTTGGTGATATTTTGATGCTCCTCTCTCCCTCAGGGTTGCGGTCGTGGGTAATGTGGATGCCGGTAAAAGTACTCTGCTGGGCGTGTTGACGCACGGAGAGCTGGACAACGGCAGGGGCTTCGCCCGCCAGAAGCTCTTCAGACACAAACACGAGATGGAGAGTGGCAGGACCAGCAGCGTGGGCAACGACATCCTGGGGTTTGACCAGGAGGGACAGGTGAGGGTGTAGAGAGGCGGCAGAGCACAGAAAGAAGCTTCGTGAAGAATAGCTGTATTATTTACAGAAACTGGCAACGACCAGGAAAGAGATGGGAAACGACAACTTGTTTAATGTACGTGTGGAGCACATGGAGGTGGATACAGTGTGAATGATGAGGCCCCATCACACCAACCCTACATCAAAGAACTAGCGGCGACGAAGGCCGACTGTTGAGTCGCCTCACGTCGCCTTTCTCTCGGCCAAAAAGTTGCACTTGAACACACCGCCAACTACCATCAACCACGTACGTTCTGCGTCTGCGTGAGAGGAAATAACTCCCCACACCAGCAGGCGGCGGTAGTCTGTATTCGTTATTCAAAAAGGGAAACCGGAAGAAAGTGGATCGGCGGATATACAAGCCGTTGTTATGATACGTACATGAAACAAAGCAGCGTCTGCCGACCATTTTCACACAACTCTCACTCACCACTTAGCTTCATTCCAGATGTTCATGTTGCTGTGAAAATATTCGTGTGTTGGAATGATCAGATGAGATGAAGATGAAAAATAAGAAGAGCCTTCCGTGTGTGTCCTTTTGACTTTACTCGTTGGCTTGCTGTCCTCACTTCCGTTTCTCTTCTCGTGCACTGATTCGTTTAAGCTGAGCAGCCAATCAGAGGGATTTCTCTCACCGACGGGCACCGCGGATCGGCCACAAAGCTTCCGACATGGGCAGACTAGAGACGACGATGCGGGACACGCCGCAAAAACTAGGCCGACGGACGCTCACCGACGTGTCAGGGCTTTAACTCGGCCCCTGTCTGTCTGCCTGTCTGTCTGTCTGTCTGGCTCTAGGTGGTGAACAAACCAGACAGTCACGGAGGAAGCCTGGACTGGACCAAAATCTGTGAGAAGTCCTCCAAGGTCATTACCTTCATAGACCTGGCTGGCCATGAGAAATACCTCAAGACCACGGTGTTTGGGATGACCGGACACCTGCCTGACTTCTGCATGCTCATGGTGAGAAGGGGGGTGTGTGGGGGGCAATAGGAAATACTTTGTTCCTGTTTCTTTTATTAAAATATAGACAAAGATTTGTGTCTCTCTCTCTGCGTCGCCAGGTGGGCAGTAATGCAGGTATCGTAGGGATGACCAAAGAGCACCTGGGCCTGGCCTTAGCCCTGAATGTGCCTGTGTTTGTGGTGGTAACCAAGATAGACATGTGTCCAGCCAACATCCTGCAAGGTCAGTCCTGCGGAGTCACTTTTAGAACTCAAACTAGATTTCTTTTTAAAACACAATGCAACAATAGAAAGTATGCGTCAATATGCGGTTATATTTTCCTGAAACATTGCACCATGTGTTGGTGTGTTGTACTGTAATTTGTAATTTTATACCCAGTCTGACTGCACTTGCTAACAAAAGAACATGTATTGTCTCATTTATCAGGCTATGTGCCATCATTCTTGTGGTTTTGCTTTGCTCATAACAGAGACCCTGAAGCTGCTCCAGAGGTTACTGAAATCCCCCGGCTGTAGGAAGATCCCCGTCCTGGTCCAGAACACGGACGACGTCATAGTCACGGCTTCAAACTTCAGTTCGGAGAGGTACCAACTCTTTTCTCTCGATGGTTTTTTCGTGCGATTAATTTGTACATCAAACTTTAGGCAAACGTTATTATTCCTTTCAACCTTGACAAAGGTAGCGCAGACCAGATCCTCTCCTTCCGTTCTTACCTTTCACAATAAAAGCTTTACACATATAATGTTCGCAGGTGAGTATTTCGCATTTTCGTGTCATTTATGTAAAGGCCTTAAGAGTGAAAATGATCCTTTGTAACCTGTGTGTGTGTGTGTGTGTGTGTGTGTGTGTGTGTGTGTGTGTGTGTGTGTGTGTGTGTCCCCCCAGGATGTGTCCCATCTTTCAGATCTCCAATGTAAGCGG
>CAKAKR010066900.1:5936-18436 GCA_916700685.1 Adelosebastes latens | reverse complement strand
TTCTCACCTCAAATGTTGTCAGAATCATCTTGTAGTGTACTGTTTAGCTGTAAAATTAGAAAGTTTGTGACGCCGCCGCCATTATGAAAGCTCTTGAAGGAACGCCAAGTTCTGGTCACATGACCGGAGCACAGCCAATAGGAACGCTCTCTCTATGAAATGACCTGCGATTGGTTAAAGTCTCCCTTCACGGGCTAGATGTTCTAAAGCCTGAAAACAGAGCCATGAGGAGGAGCAGAAGTCTAGTTATCTCTCAGAACACTTGAATTACAAAATGCTTAAAGGTTATTATGGGATCTTTGCCCAATGATGCCAAAAATATACTGCCTACTGCAGCTTTAACCACAAAGATCAAAATGCACAAGTTTGCCAGACATTGACAAACATAAAGACAGTTTGGTGATGTGTTTTGAACAAGGCAGAAGTGGTTTGAAGACCAGGTACTAACAAGCTAGTAACTAGGCCTACCAATCCTCAAAAGCTGAAGCAAAACAAAATCAGCCAGATGTGTCAGTGATAAATAACATATGGGCACTATTGCCTTATTAAACAAGGAGAATGCAAAAAAAAACTGTATAATAATTGTCATCATATTTCACCCTAGATAAATGAGACAAAATGTCCTGTTGTCTTATGAAAATGGAGCCTGTTTCATTTACACTCCAAAATACACAGGTCCTACACCCATAGAAGAGTTATGTTGGGGTAGCGCTTTTGATACACTGTATATGCATAGAACACTAATTACTTTTGGGCAAAATGCAACTCAGCATATCGAACTGATGCTGTTAGCAAAAAGAGGTTTTTGTAGCAGAAGACTTGTCTTTAGGCTTGTAGCTACCATAGCAGAACCTTTTGTGCTGCTAAAAGCAACCCTTTTACAAAGGTTCTCTATAGCTCTATCATGCTCAAATGGTTCTACATAAAACATTAATGTTGCCATGAAGAACACTGTTGCACAATGACACAATTTCAAGACCGTTTCAAGTACCACAGTGAGGTCTTACGTTTTTGTATTTTTACCAAACTAGCTTAACTGCAGCCGATCCTGAACAATAATCTTAGTACACACAATATTGACAGCATTATTTATGCTAATCTAGTTCCCACCCAGTACTGACCGGTCAAGCAGTCTGTGGCCTCGTATAGCCAGAAAGATGAGGGTTGATTCCTGGTCGTTCCCATGTTCTACTGGGATTCCTCTCATGGGTTATGTGGACTGTATACAAACTGTATAAATTAAAAGACTGTCTCCATTACCACTGTGATGGACTGGAGATCAATCATTGGCATTTCCCTGCATTGTACCGACGAACACTTGGAGGGACTCTGTCACACTGAAAAAAAGACTTGTAAGTAATTTGCTACATGTAATCCATCAGCGATCGCTATGCACACCAATCACATAACAAGGGGGTCAAGTCATTTTAAGATAACAATGATTCTTTTATTAGTATTTCAAAACAGTGAAGGTAGGCTAACAGTATCCAAAACAAGGAAAGAGGCAGGCAGGTAACAGATGGCTAGAACACCAGGCAACATAGGAGGATCTGGCAAACGTATGAGGAAACCTTCCCGCTGTTCTGTATATTCAGGAGCTATAAGCACATGAGCAGGAGCCATGAGGAAGGTCCCCAATTCCAAGGGTAGTCAGGTGATTCATGGAGGCAAACTCAGTGAGGGGCATCTAGTGGACAGGTGTGGTACAACCAGCAGGACAGAGAATGTCTGAGGGAGATAAGGGGGTGGAAACGGTGCTGATGTTGCCATCATGTGCATATCATCAGATGTACATCATATCATACGTTTAGTCCTGCATCTGGACCTCCAGGATGTGGAGCAACTCGCCAAATACAGACGCTTGGTCAGTGGTCGCAGCAAACTAGTACGAATACACATCGCAAAAATGAAGAGGCACAATCGGAAATCTATGTCTGAGTTTTTCAAAAGCAAGCAGACTAAAAGTGATGAGCATGTCACTCATCTAGATTCTGCACACACCTCCGCTGTGTCCTTGGCCTCGACCGCGAGCCCGAACGAGCTTCAATCTCAAACTGTTGCTAACGTTAGCCCACCACCGGTGGTGTGCACTTCGCCGTATTATAACATACCTACTTAACTACGATACAGAGAAGGCTTAATAACTTGATGTGCAGCCCAACACGTTCTCATCCCAACGCATCACGTACCGCCGCTTTGTCACGACCCTTGGCGTCACTTTAGGTTCAGGCAACACAACCACTTAGTTAGGTTTAGGAAAAAAACTGCATGGTTGGGCTTAAAACTACGTTTGTACAGTGAAAATGAAACTGAATGTTGTGAACACGGGACACAAACGAACAGCTCATTGTAACGTGAAAGTGAAAACTTAACTCATGGCACACAGACAGCGCTCTCCTGGATGAATGTTTGCTGTGACGTGTGTCGTTTAGCTGTTGTTTCCGTTGAACCGTGGACAGCGCTGTTTGCTGTGTGTGTGAGTGCAACGCTGTCCGTGGTACTGAAATGGGGCACAGGAGATCATTCATCCTAGCGCCTGGTCTGGGGGTTTGAGTACAAAAGTGTTCCACTTGGTCTGTACTGGATAGTTGGAAGCTTTGAAGCTTCATTCATAACATTCAAATTCTTCTTATTATTAGTAACTTACAGAAACATGCGTGCAATAGTCCACCTTCTCTGAGTGAGCTCAGTCCTTGTCTCTTGTAATTGTCTCAGTCTTCAGTCCAGAAGTCAAAATGTATCGAAAAAACATATCTAATAAAATATTCTGCTTCAATTTATATTTATTGGCGTTTAACAAAATTTTTACTGCGGTCAAAAAACAGTTTGCTCTTCTGCATGCCGCACACAAAGGGGAGGCACGCACTGAGTTATATTCATTATAGAAAGTTGATTTAATTACCAAATAGTAACATTACTCAATTACTCACACAGCTGATAACAGACAAATTGGGTGCTATACATCGGTAATATAGGCCTGTCTGTTTCAATGCATATGCCCCCACCTCCTCCGTGTGCCTTGAAATGATGGCCCTCCCTTGTTCAGATGCGTTCCCCGGTCTATGGACGCTTCAAACTCTGACGCTCTAGGTGTCCCTCTAGCGTCAGTTTTGGACGTGTCAGGGACGCCGTGTCAGTTTCCGCTCGTTACATGCATAATGTCTTTTCAAAATAAACTTCTAATCTAGGTTTACTTAGTTTTTAGGTTTACTTACGCAACAAAACTACTTGATTGTAGTTTGGGTTAAAGTAAGTATGTTTGTTAAGAACTACTCTTCTTACGTAACTGGTTAGTAAAGTATGAAAGTTACGTAATTAAACTACTATGACTTGGTTTCACACGGTATACAAACAGCGGTCTCCTGGGTGAAAGTCCTGTGTTTGACCCATCCAACCTCCCCTCCCATCCGCAAGCAGACTTTCTCGCTCTTTATATTACATCAGTTGCTCTGACTGTCTAATACTGATGTGGATGGCTTTACATTGGAGTTAGATGAAAGCCCGGTGCGTCCCATACCGACGCCAAAAGGTGCCTCGGTGGCTCGGTATCAGACGCCGAGGGGCACTGACCAAGTGGCGGTATTTGATGAGTTGGGAGTGAGACTGAATTGAGTAAATCGTGAAAAATAAGGTCAGTAGGTAACAATCAATTTGGTCAAGCTCTTCTTCCATTGTTTCCTTCAACATGGAGGATTTCTCCAGCTCATCTGCTGCCTGGTAAATCTTTACTTCCACCTGCTCATATCTGCCCAGTCAGGCCTGTGGTGTGTGCAGTGTGCTGCTGCCTGGCACGGCTTGTCTGTGCACCCATGGGAGGAATTGTGTTTGCTCCCCTGCTGTTCAGTCAGCATGCTTGCTTGGTAAGCAGAGAGCAGCTTAATGCAGAGCCGTGGACGCCAACTCAACTGCATCAACATTTGTTGACAACAGTAAACTGTTAAAACCTTTAACATGATGTCAAATGTCAATGGACACAGTTTTGAACAGAACAGGTAATGACCTACTAGAGTACAGTATGTACAGTATCTGGGCAACTGTGTGGATGTCACTTTATTTATCGGCCTATTGAATGTATGGTGTGTGGGTGTGCAGAGTGGTGTGTGGAGAAAGCTCTATTGACCCTTGGTAACAAGTGTATGTGTGGGTATATATATAGAGAGAGATATAGAGATTTATATATTTGTGTGTGAGAGACAGGAAGAGAGAGAGTCTGTATCAGTGGAGGCTGGTCCATAGAAGCAGAGGAGGTTGCTCCTCCTCTATTTTTTGAGAGGCAAGAAGGAAATCAAAATATTAAAAAGGGTAATTAGTTGAAATAAATCATTAACAAATCTCAGCATCATTTCTAAAATATTTTTCTCTCTTCTTCGGAAAATATCCATTATTTAATAAATTCTAATGAAAATACTTCAACAGCGACACCTGCAGGGCAGAGGGGTAAGGGCAGCCTGTGTGTGTGAAGTGGTTGTGGGCATCGTGGGGGTTAGAGGAGGACAAGCACCCTCCGTCCTCACTTAGGGTGGGACCTCTCCTATCAATTCAATGCATTTCATTTTTTTCATGCTGATCTGTGATTGGCAAAAATACGTCAAATGACGCTCCAAGGGAGGATAACCTCCCTTAGCTTCCTTCCAATCAACAACCAGCAGAATACAATATTGACTCCCCAGTAGGAACAATGTGTTTCTCACCACATCCCCAAAATAATAATAGAGCCATAACTGTCCTGTTTCAAAGACATGTTGCTATTCCAGATGTCATGGCATATTGGAATCGGTTTGTAAATGATATATAGACTATTGGAAGAAAGTCTGGATTCTTCCTTATAAATACCTAATAGTGAATAAGGATAAGGAAGTGTGCTTCAAAATTATTAATAAATAATACCCTGTCAATCACTACATGCAGAAATTAATAAAGACATTATCATGGGAAAATGTGGTGTTTGGTTTATTCAAAAACCCCAAAACAATATTTTCTTATAATAAATTTGAGATGTTTTCTTTTAATCTTTTATTCATAAATATAAATTTAACAATAAATACCTTATTTTGTTGTTTTCTTGAAGGATGTTGAGCAATATGTGAAAAGAAAAAGGCTATTAAGACACTCAATATGTGTAGGTTTTAATCATTTTGTTTAGTGTGATATACCCTTGGCTCTTTTGTTATTGTTATACTGTATGTGAATTATGTTCTTTTGTTTCATAAAGAAAGAAAGTAGAGATAATTAGCCAACTAGTGTAAAATAACAAGACGCCGTGGGTTGGTTTTCCTCCTTTCCTCCCCAGTTTTTTGAGTCATCAGCTGCCACTGGTCTGTATGCCAACAATTGTGTGACAAAGTGCCATGTTGGCATGTAGTACAGAGACAGGTGGCTGTAAAGGAGGTGGAGAGACTGAAAGAGAGGCGCGTTCTTTTCATTGGATGATAGAGAGAGATGGAAAGAGCTTAAAGATGGAGACAAATACTGCATTCACAAACAGGAAAACGTCTCATTCTTATGACTTTGGAGCTTTCATGTTTTATTCTAAGCATTCATTTCAGCACCTGATATTAATTTAATTTTAGTCTTTTGACGAAAAAGTAAATAAATTAGCCGTTTGGTTATTGTTAGTTTTAGTTAATCTGCTAAATAGCCTTGTTACCTCCAGCAAGGCCGAAGGTTTGTTGGTTTGTTGGTTTGTTTGTTGGTTTGTTTGTTGGTTTGTCTGTTAGCAGGATTACTCCAAAAGTCTGTGATGGATTTGAATTAATTTTTTTGGGCTGGGGTGTGCACAATGAACAATCCATTAGATTTTGGTGGCGATCCGGATAATAATCCGGCTTCGGGAATTTTTTTTAATAACTCAGTCTGTGCATTAACACCACAGGCTTTAAGACATGCGCAGTGTAACTGATGACGCATTCATGAAACCTGCCTTGGTGGAGGTCTGCGCTCTCCGAGTGCACTTCTAGTTGCACATTTTTTTAGACCATAAATCTGTTGCTAGCACGTTAACATGGTAACAACACTCGCTGGCAATGACAACAACGTCGCTGTAAAACAAGATGCAAGAACAGGTCAAGTTATTTGTCTGTCACATTTTATTTTCATGTTTTCTTTTGATGTAGTTTTTATCTTGTGTTTGTCGTCATAGTTTTCATGACAAAATCAACACTGATACCAAGATGGTATCCCCCACTGCTAGTCCTGTAGTCTCACCAGATAAATAGCTTCTTTTTTTAATCATGTTCATATTTGTAGCACTTGCTTTGACCAGATAAGCAAACTAGAGCTGCAGCTATTTTCATTATCTGATGAATGCCGATATTTTCTTTATTAATCGTTTTTGATATATCAGATATAGTGAAACATTTTCATCACAATTCCCAGTGCAATAGCTGCATTTATTGTGGTAATGATATTATTGGCCAGCGATCGTAACTTTGCAGCCATCTGTGCACAGAAATTTATGGACAGAAATTTCCCATACTGTATCTTCTATGCATATTTAGGTTGACACGAACAGTAGAAGTAGATGTGGTCGTCCTTCTATTTGACTCCTCTTTCTACTGTCCATGCCATCACTAGATATAACTGTCTTGTCTTTGTCCTTCCCCTACACTTGAAGCCTTCTGCTAGTTTTAGTCTCAGCTATGTGCCTCATGTGCAGGTGCCCGTGTACCCACCTCACCTCAGTCGGAACATTCAAATAAAAACCCTAAAGTATTTTTCAGTGCTGTGACCTGTGAAGAATGCCTTCATGATTAAAGTTAAAGCTTCGGTAGGCAACCATTTTTTGGCATCACTGGGCAAAAATTCCATAATAACCTTTCAGCATATTGTAATTCAAGTGTTCTGAGAAAAAACTAGACTTCTGCACCTCCTCATGGCTCTGTTTTCAGGCTTTAGAACATCTAAAAAAGCGTTCCTATTGGCTGTGCTCCGGTCATGTGTGCGGTGCTTTCTCATTTTACAGCTAAACCGTGCACTACGAGATGATTCTGAAATCATTTGAGGAGAGAAATAGGCATTACCGTAACATAATATTGATTCATATTTGATCAACACTGCCTAGTTTGACCGTTTGGTCGGAGTTCACGAGTGATTGACAGCCGGCTCTCATAGACAGCAGCTGGATGGCAGACTTCAAATCAGCTCTGACTGCTTGTTTTCCTCCGGTCTGTGAAATCTTGCAGATGCCGTTAGGAACACCGGAGGACACCAGAGGAACATGATTTTTTTTTTTAGATTACCTGTTTCATGCACTACTACTGTCAGGATATAGCGACCGTTTTATAAAAATAACTTTTTTTCATCATGTTTGCTTCAGCTTCAAAGATTTTCATGTCTTTTTTATTACAAAGCAGGTTATATAAATACTGTGAAAGTATGGAAACGCTCAATCCACAGAGAAATACACACAGCCCATATTCAGAAACTGTGCCTTTGAAACAAGCTGTCAGGATTTCTTTATAAATTATATAAATATAGACCATCACACAGGTATAAACACAAATGTGTCCCAGTTTATAAAGGGGTGCAGGGATGACATTTTTTTGTTGGCAAACCCGGAAGTTAGCATCGTCCTGGTTGCCTCAACAAAAGGTCAATGGGATTTTTCCATTGGGTTTTGGATTATTACAGAAAATAAGCTCTGTGGCAAACAAACATTTATGATACTTACACAATTTGTTCAGCAACATAATCTCCACAAATGAACACCACTTTTATGACTTTTGAAGTGTGAATGCTATTGCCAGAAGTAAAAAGCTAACGTTAGGATATAAACGAACTACTCCGCAGTCATATGAGCACGAGTAGAAACACAACGAGGCTGTAAAGGAGGACGAGTCGGCGTGATGACGTTTAGTAGTCTCATTTAGCCACTTGTTAGCAGCCGCCTTTTTTAAGACACATAAAGGCTTCAAAATTCACGAGTGGGATATTTACAGACATATTTTATATCGTAGAACAAAACGTTAAAATCTCTTCAGCTTGTGTGACACACAGACCTTATTTCAGACATCTAACTAAAAATAAAAACCCATTGACTTCCAGACGAGAGAGGTGCTAAAATGCTAACTCATATTTGGGTTTTAGGACTCATTCATGCACCACTCTATTTCCGGTTGCAGTATATGTGAATGACATCAGCTGACAGGAAGTAAATATGGACCCAAGCTGTTGCCTAGCAACGCAATTCTGTTGCAATTCCGTTCAAATGCGCTAAAACGGAGTGTATAAGATAAGATAAGATAAGATAATAAGATAAGGTAGTCCTTTATTAGTCCCACAGCGGGGAAATGTGCAGTGTTACAGCAGCAAAGGGGACAGTGCAAACAACAAGAGGCATCAGACAGAGGGTTAATACAGGCATAATCAGGCAGACAGTAGGAGGAAAATAAAGTTGTTTTTTAACATTACAGCATGTAACACAAAATACAAGTATGAACCTGAAAATGAGCATGATATGGGACCTTAATAGTGACCCGTTACTGTGTGCTGCTATGACAGTGAAAAATGACATTTTCTACATGTAAAAGGTTAAATGGTAACTTCTGTATTTTTCAACCTGGACCCTATTTTACCATGTTTTTGTGTTTAAGTGACTAATGGACAACAAGTTCTGAAACTGGTCCGGTATTGAGCGAGAATGCTGTAACCAGCCCTAAAAGTGCTCAGATTGTTGCACTTTTAGTGGACGTAAATGACGGTGCCAGCTTGCCCCAATAGGATTACATTAGGGCATACTGGACCAATTTCAGAGATAGTCGTCCCTATTAGTCAGTTAGACACAAAAACATGGGAAAATGGGTCCAGGTTGAAAAATACCAATGTTGCCCTTTAACAGAAGGCTTTGTATCCATGCAACTCTATGTACTGTAAGTGAGTTTCTGCAGACTGGGTTTGACCCAGTTAGAATGTTGCTTACACATGAACTGGTGCTTCTTTTTGCTTACAGTCCACAGCAGCTCGAGCAGGTCCATTTCCAAACTCAACAGACTGCTTTTAATTTACAGTTGTACCGATGATGACAAACACAAATTAGCTGAAAAGTATGAGGTGATGAATTCTGTTAGAACACAGTATGAATATACACTGTTTCAGTACATTGTATTCAATTAAATATCCGGGTATAAGGGTGTTAAATTGATCCAGTTCTTGTCTTTTTCACAGGATGAAAACTATCATCATCACTCTCAGTGTTGGTTTATTCTAAAATGTTATCCAGTTTCATTACAACAGGTACAATTTTAAGCTGCACTAAGCTCTCCACTTACTGTATATATACTGTATATTTACTGTATATACTGGGAATGTTACAATATGGTATTTCATGATAAAACATGCTTTTACAGTTGTGAAAATACTTATTCTGAATAATGATGTTGGCTGTTGGGTAGTGTCTTTCTGTCTGACTCTCTCTCTCTCTCTCTCTCTCTCTCTCACACACACACACACACACACACACACACACACACACAAACGAGTGTACATACTGTATTTTATTTTGTTGTGTTTCTTGTTCTAGGAGCCGGTTTCAAAGGTAGAGAATGAGGCCAGTGAGGGGATGGGCAGAGTGGATGAAGGAGTAGAGGAGTTCTTCACCAAGAAAATCATCCCTGACTATGCACTGTGAGTTGAACACACGCACACACACATACACACGCACACACACACACACACACATTTTTCTCTTTGCTAAATATCCACTTAAGACAGCAGTATACTGAGAATGAAATCTTTCTGCTTATTAATATGACATTTTATTTATGACTGTCTGAAAGTACCAATCGATCTCACAAACCACCTTCTTCTACTCACCTGCGTCAAATAGTGATTGGCAGTGTGGCAGCCAGTGAGCAGAAATGATCCCGTTGCTGATTTTCAAAATGGAAAATCATGGCAGCTCCGATGTAAATGTTCTTTTGTGTCACCGAAACAATCCACTGAACCAGCGGTTCCCAAAGTGGGTGCCACGGCACCCTAGGGTGTTTTAAGGACGACAAGGTTTATCACATAGTTGTTAATTACTTCCTTCCAAGGCCCTTAGGTATTGTTTTAACCGGCGTTGGTTTGTTGGTTTGTCTGTCTGTCTGTCTGTCTGTCTGTCTGTCTGTCTGTCTGTCTGTTTGTCTGTTTGTCTGTTAGCAGGATTATTCCAAAAGTTCCAAAATATTTTGGAAGGGTGGGGTGTGGCACAATGAACAATCCATTCGATTTTGGTGGCGATCCGGATCATGATTCAGATTCAGGATTTCTTTTAAGAATTACGATCAGCCTGAGCATTAAGACCACAGGGTATAACACATGCGCAGTGTAACTGATGACGCGTTGACGACGCATTGATGATGAATTGATGACGCGTTGACGCATGACCCCGCCTTCTTCCTCCGTCTGAGAGAAGAGAGATACGTGTGTGGATGTGTGTGTGGGAGCTGCTGGCCGTCCGCGGTGAGAAAGAAAAAAGCGGTAAATGAAGGGATGAGAGACAACGTAGTGTAACGTTATACAGACATAACAAGGCTGCTGAATGAGAGAGGCATCCGCCGATACGTAACACTGAAACACACCTTGTTAATAATAAGCCGACCACCTCACGGTACCGCCAGCTGTGAGCTGTGATCTGTTTTTAAAGTTGGGCACCTTGGCAGAGGTCTGCGCTCTCCGAGTGCCGTTCTAGTTTATTGTGTTTTTAATAGCATTTCCCCACATTAAAAGAAACTGCCACATTTACACGAACTACTTTTTATGTTACGTTTTCAAGCATATCAAAACAAATGAAAAAAGGAATAAACATCAAAATCATCATATTAACAAGCGCAAATTTGCAATAGCTGCGACCACGTACGTGCATTAAGTTGAAATGAGGAGTTAATATCTATACGATATCTCCTTATTTTACTACAAACATCTAAATAAGGTGGCAGTATAAAAACCTGTGTTTTCTGTTTAAAAAAAACAAACGTCGGAAGATAGCAAGTACTACTCAGCCATCTTTTGGTTATATGTCTCCAGTCTGATCTGGAGCTGATAGGTACGTGGTTTGTTTACATGACATAACAGAAAGTGCATATTGTGGACAGAGTCCGGTGTTATTAGGCTATAAATAAATAAAAAAGACCACAAATCTACCTTCTTATCTTGTTGGTTCCTTATTCTGTCAATAAGAAGACACAACAAGGTCGATATTATTCATCATTACAATAAATTATTTGTTCTGCGTTATTGTAAAAGATATAGATGCATTTCTAGGGGGTTCAGTGAGCCCCCTGAACCAACGGAAACTGCGCCTGTGGATTTCAGCCTTGTAGCTGTATGTGTAGAATGCATGGTGAATGTTTTTGTAGTGTTTAACAAACCCTGTGTCCCTTCACTTTACAGTAACACCACATACTGTAAACACACATCCCTTGTCTGAGTTCTGTTCTGGACCTGCCTGAGTTAAGAGAAAATGATTAAGATGGTTGTACTTTTTTAGCCAGATATTAAGAATGAATTGCCATTTTGCAATCATTCAATAAGTCAGTCTGACACTGTTTGGGAGTGTGTTAATTTCCCCTAATCACTGTGACTCCATTTACTTGTTGTCATGTTCAGCCAACAGCAGTGGCTAGAATTAGTTTGATTGCTGGGGTGACAAAAATCTCAGTTCAAAAGGTCCCTTACTATTTTTTTTTTTGCGGGGCTTCCAACAGTATCTCACAGTCTTCATCAGTGAATGGTTCAAGCATCATCACATAACCCATCATATAAGTGTGACTGCAATCACATGACAACAGGTGGTTGTATACTGTATGGGGGGAGATGGTAATCCTCTCTCATGTTCATTAAGGCAGGCTGACCTGACCTTGTTCCTAACCTAGTTCATACATTGAATACAGTGCAGGATGACAGTTTAAACTCAAATTATACAAAATATTTCCATTTAAACATTTGAATTGTCACCTTTTGTCAACACTAGTCACGTAGCAAAAGTAGCACATCAGCAGCTGCTGTAAAGCCCGCCTCTTGCTTGATTTGATTGGCTGCCTGGGCCAAGTGTGACATCGACGAGCGGTGTGACTCCGAGCCTGGCGCTTGAAGAAAAGTTGAGAATATTTAAACTTTTAGAGGAAAACAATGGTTTTGCTGGCGACGCATTTCTGACAACACGTCTCCCTTAGACACACCAAATGTCAAGGTAATCTGTCCAGTAGTCATCTCGATATCACGCTCTGGACCCGAGCAGATTGACAGACTGACCAACTGCCTCTAGTGAAGCAACAAGTAGTACTCACTGAGAGATGTGTTTGCTCTGTGGACTGTTTGCATGACCCTTCTTGTTGTGTACCTGAACTGAGCATGTGTCTTGAGTCCTGTAGCAGTAGTTGTAGTACTGAGTGTCTCTTCTTGTCTGTTGCTCTTTCTGCTGTCTCCCTGCTGCAGAAAAGGCCGGTGGGAGGAGTCAATCCCTGCCCAAGCCACTCCCTCAGAGTCAAGCTCCACCCCCTCAGCCTCAACCCCCTTTTCCC
>CAKAKR010066899.1:3381-39164 GCA_916700685.1 Adelosebastes latens | reverse complement strand
AGCTGACCAGACGAAGGTCTCTCCATGAACATGATTTAGATCTGATCCTAGTGTTGGCTTTTCCTGCCTAAGTGCAGGCTGAGGCAGCGGGGCTCTGCAGCGTGTCTCCCTGCTCTCTCCGCCCGCAGCCGGAGAGAGCAGAGGAGACACCAGCACCCGGTCGGTAACGAGAAGACAACGTAACTCTCTGTACAGCTCCGTCACTTCACAAGACACGGAAAACCTCTGTTGGTCTGGAGGAGCTGCAGCATTTATTTCTGCCCAAACGTCCACTGTACATTCACTAGATATTCTCAGAGCTAAACTAACTCTTCTGCAGTGTGGAGTGAGCGCGCGTTCATGTCTAGAGGTGGAGCGAGACAGCGAGGACACGCGCGCTCTGTCTGAGTGAAGGAAAGCAGGCAGCGGAGACGAGGCTCCGGCCACACGCGAGCGCGCATATGCGAACGCGCATGTGTGCCGACCCGCTACATTTATACGCTTAAAAAGTTACAAATAGTCCCTTTAAGTCAGCTCGAATTCAGGGCCATGCAGTCTCATTGCATTAGAGACTGCGTCTATTTCTGGGCGGGTTGTGTGTATGGTCTTCAGGGTGGATGAATTCTTTCTTAGTGGATTTCTGGGTTTCAAGAACTCCTTCTCTCCTCTGTTTGTTATTTCTCAGGTGTATTTTAGGGTTGGACCGGAGTAAAAATTGGTGCAGTTTAAAGAGTAAAGCTGCCTTCACATGATAAGAGATTTGCTCTTCACTCACCGCGAAGTAGGGTGCAGAGCTTTGCAGAGGCAGCAGGTAAAATATCTCCCCAAGGAAGGAACGCCATTCACTGTTTCTAGGCAACAACAACAGTTGCAGCTGTTCTCGTTGGTTGTGCTTTGAAAGGTCAGCGGCGACGAGGTCAAAGTTGAAATAATTTTAACTTTGAGCACAGTCAGCTGATCATATCAGTGTAAACGGCTTAACTCTGTCTTGCTTGTAACCCTAAAAAACACATGAGTTATCTAGTAAACAAACCAAAATCGACCCAACTCGACTGGATCTCATTGCCCACTGTGAGCTGCTGTGAGCTTTTAGACCTTTCCTTGAATTGTTTCTCCCTCTGTCTTTTGCCTCAGTGCTTGTTAGCACATACTTAACCTGATGGTGAAGGGTTCCAGTAACCCTCAGCTTGTTTTCCAACAATTGGCGTGACTCATATTCCTGTAAACGTTGATAACCAGGTTTCCATCCCTTTGGGTGAGCCCTCATAAAAAACAACAAAAAAAAACAATCCATTGTCTTTTGTGTCGTCTTGTGTAAACTTGATGTTTGTGTCCAGTTGATGTGTTTCATGAGGGCTTGCACTTCCTGGTTGGACGAGTTGTGATTGTGACAAAGGTGTCACTGAATAAATCCTACCTGTTGTATCAAATCTTAACGCCTCCGTAACTTGAGTGAACACGTAAGATGTATCCCTCACTGTCCTGTTTCAACAGGAAATGTATCTGATACTTTTTTTTTTTTTTTTTTTTTTTTTTTTTTTTTTTTGGACTTATATAGCGCTTTTCTAGTCTTCCGACCACTCAAAGCGCTTTACACTACATGTCAGCATTCACCCATTCATACACTGATGGCAGATACTGTACCATCTCATGGGAGATTTATTGGCACAATGAGGTGAACTCAAGTCTTACGTGACATCAAGGTGTAAACAATCCACTAAGGCTTAAATCTCTCTGGCAATCTCTATTTCTCTGATTTAGTACTTGTAAACATGACCGAGAATCCTCATGGACACTGAATCCTAATTATCTTTTCAGGTGACAGAGCCAAGATATCAGAAAACATAAGAGGTGAGGTCATTTTAGTGGTCAGCAACTCCAACGGGACAACAAGGGGAAATTTATTTTTCAGGTTTAATGACTCACTGACCAGTCGTGCATCATGCCTCTCTTGACTCCTGCCCAATGCTCCTTTCAGTACATTAGTGCAACAATTGACAAATGGCTTGTTCAAAGAACATAAAAAAAACATCACTCTTAAATCTGAGGTTAGAGTTGCATGAAAACAAAATCTGAAAAATGTGTATTTGTATTGTAATGTGTATTATATAAATGCATTTAGCATTTAGCAGAGCATTTACATTAATAACTTATTTCTATGGACACTTGGGGGCAGCGGAAACCAGTTGTGAAATGAATTTTGGCTGTGTGCACTAAAAGCAATTAGAATTGTTTCCATTGTTTGCTTTCATTTTGCTTTAGCATTTACGATGTATTAACAAAACCCATTTGTGCTTATGAACCAATTATGGCATGCTGCATGAATATTTAAAACAATTTATTCACATTAATGAAACTGTTGTGGTGTTGTGCTGTCTGAAAATATATCTGTGTACTTTCACATTTATTTTTGTCTCGTGTTTGATCTCTATACACACAGTTGGTGTACTTTGTAGTGGTGCTGCATTGGATTGCATCACATAGTGAGGGTTTTTTGGCTTTTTTTTTTACAAAATAACAAACATCATTGCAACTTCAGTCCAAACAAGACTAAAAAAAATCCTAAAAAGCAAATTTTCAAGTTTAAATGCAATTTTTCATGCAGCATGAACATAGCAGTTTCCATTACAGCTTTCATTAATGCACCTTTATAATACTAGTTCTAGGAGAGCTGTCATATCAGGATTAAACTTAAAGGGAGATGTGCTTCAAAGACATCATCAATAAGCAGGAAATAACTGAGTCTAATTAGCCATGACTTAACATTATAAAATCCTACATGATCAAAAAGTAGCGTATCAGGGAGGAGAACGGAAGTGCAGAGTAACGTGTCATCATGTCAATTAATAGCATATCACTCCCATATTAATTTAAGGCTTGTGGTGTCATAGAGGTGAATAGGTCACACAGCTTATCACAATCCACGCAGGCACAGGGAGAACATGCAAACGCCCACCTATTGAGGTTTTGGACATGGTGTCTTTGATAACAGATAATGTATTGGCCCAGACCTGTATCTGAAAATTAGCTTTCTGCATTTCCAATTTGCACTCTAATTGTGATTAACTAGAAAGAGTTCTCGATCAATCTTTCACTTTGCTCAGGGTTTGAAACTTTGAAACACACACACACACACACATCAATGGGAAGCTTATCAATTGGTGCCAGGAGCGCTGTCTTTTTTTATCACAGCTGATGGATTACAGTACATTATTCACAGCAACTGCTGCTTTGTGAGATTTGCATTTCAAACCCACACTGCGGTGAATGTGTGAGAGACCTTTTGAAGTATACAGCTACTTACCGAATAGTCAAACTCTAAACGTAAATGCACAGTGAATGACAGAGGGAAGGCAGGTTTTCACTGCCGCAGCACTCTCACCGCTATGAGTTTGATGACAAACTTCAGGAAATTGTGTAGCACTGCTACATATAATTGGTATGCTTCTACGGGGTGAATACCTTATGAATGGTTCGTGGATTTTAATGTGGTCTCCATCTATATTGGCACATTGTGTGTATCCTGAGGACCAAACAAACTAAATGACATTAAAAGGCTGTTCGAAATCGCATACAATACTAACCTACTATTAATACTTAGTATGACGTAGAATTGAGTATGTAGTGCGTTCCAACTGCATAGTTTGTGGATTTTGATTATGTATACTAGATTAGCAAGAATTTTGGAGTATGAGATTGTCCAATAGCGGAATGTGAAGCAGAAGGTTTAAATAATTAACCTTTGGATAAAATTATTATGAATGATGGCGAGTGACGTTAAGGAACAGTTAAGAGGAAAAACACGGGAGCTCAAATATATAATGTACTGTAAAGTACTTATTAAATTTGCCTTAAAATAAAACTGGAATATATAAATTGAGTGGAAAAGCTAATGTTGATTTACGTTTGTGATGAACAATTTTCCTTCAACGGTAGCTTGGACCGGTAACATGATCGGTGCGGTCATGTGATGCAGAGAGGATGTGTTGCTTGAGTATACTTCAATGTCAACAGTCTGCTGCTAATGGCATACTTAATTGTTAATTTAATAGGCAGTATGCAGTGCATACTGATTAGTATGCAGTACGTTCATATGCGATTTGAACACAGCCAATGAGTTTTGTACCCCATTACACATTTGAAATGCCTTTTGTATATTTTGTAACTGGCTTTGTTTACAACAGTTAAATTCTTCTTCTTCTCCTCTTTTATTGGCTAATTGCTCCCTTTTACTGCCGCCGACTGCTACTTCCCTTTTTGACTCAAACTTGTGGCATACAAGTGCATCCTTGTGTGTGTTCATAGAAGACCTGATACAAACAATACAGGAACCCACACATAAAATCATTGCTCTAACTGTAATTCAGTCTACGTTTAGCCCTAATCACTACACTAGTATTACCTTGGGTCCTCCTGTGATTTGTAATAATCTCTTCTATTAATCCTGTGCAAATTTTCCTTTGTCTTGTCTCTGTTAAATAGACATTCCACTGAAAGTAACACAAAGACGGCATTTGATAAATTATTTCGCTGCAAATCCAAGAGGCTCCTCCATCTACTCAGCATGGAAGTTTATATTACATCATTAGTATATTTCACTGAAACAGACTGTGTATTTATTACAGATGATGACTGCTAATCAGTTTGGAGATCCCTTTCGTGCCACCACGAGGTTGGCATCTATGGATTTGAGTGAAATATCTCGACAAGTATTGGAGGGATTGCCATGAAAATTTAAATCATGTCTCCCTCAGGATGGATTGTAATAACGTTGGTGATCCTTCATCTAGGGCCATCATCAGTTCTGTTTAATACTTTGCTTCATGACCAAAGACTTGCAAGATTAATGGCATTCCCATCAGCCTCAGCTGTACTTAGTTTATTGCTACTACGCTATGGTAAACATGGTAATCATTATACCTGCTATTCATCACCATGTTCACATTGTCACTGTGAGCATGTTTGCATGCTGATGTTAGCAATTAGCTTCAGCTTCACAGAGCTTGTTTGTATATTCAAGATATATTATATGATTGCTGAAGTAAAACCAAAGCCCTTCTTTTTTCAACAAATACAGAATAAAAAGCAAAACGAGTCCTCTCCAGAAAATAAAAAACATTTAACCTGGTTTCCAAACAGAAACCTCAAAGATAAGGAAAGCTCCATCCCTTAATAGACACGTCAGGACTTACATGTAATTGTTATGCATTGTATGTCCAATCCACTTTATGCTCCATTATATCAATGCCGTTAAAAAGTTAATTTATCCTGCTATAAGCTGGGCTCAAAAGGCTGACAATAAGGATTTCAAAGGCTGAGTCCTAGAGAACGCTTTCCACTCCAGGGTCACATATTTGATTCCGTTTGATCTTCATTTCAACCTACATCCTATGTAGTCTATTGTAAATAGAAACGATCAAATGTCGACCATGTGAACTTCACTACGTGGGCACAATTGGCATGTGGATCATGTGGATTCTCCATCACCTTTAGAGCTTTGTTCAAATCAATACAATCTGATTGTGTGTTATTTCCAGCCTGTTCTCATTCCCAAGGCGTGAAATACCAACGCTTTGTCACGGCCGCTGGCATTTGATACCCTTTAGCACCTATATGAGACGGGAGAGTGGTGACATAGTTAAAAGGGCAAAAAACACACAGGGCGGGTGGGACTTGTGGTGGATGGGTCCAACAAACACAAGGCTTTCATCCAGGAGACCGCTGTTCATGTGTCACGTTATAATCAGTTGTTCGTTCATGTCCCGTGTTCAGAACATTCAGTGTCATTTTCGCTTTCACTTTACAAACATAGTATTTTTAAGCCCAACCATGTAGTTTTTTTCCTAAACCTAACTAAGTGGTTTTATTGCCTGATCCTAAAGTGATGCCAATAAGGGGCATGACAAAAGCGGCCGTATGTGACGAGTTGGGTTGAGAACGTGTTTGGTATTTCACAAGATTGTTGGGGTGGTTTCTTTGTATTTCACCGTGAGCACTGAATCTGAATGATTCATAAAACTGACAGTAATGACTGTAGGAATTCAAACTGTAACGATGAAATTTTCATTATACGGAATTAGTCATCCAGCGAGTTATTTCCCCGAGAGCCTTGTTAATGAAAAAGGTGAAGCCCTTCCTGCAGACCACACGAAAGTCTGATTAGCGGTGTCATTATCCCTGTGGTTGTGATATTACTCCAGGAAACTTCCTCTTCATCTTGAATATGAGAAAGAGCCTTTTTTTCAGGTATGATAGAATAGCAGAGGATTTATGGATTTATGAAATACCTGGCTCATAAAGATGAAGACACAGTGACTTAAGGATGTATTTTAAAGGCCCATCTACCTGTCCCTATACAAAAAAACATTAAAATGAATAAATGTTTGTTACTGTATAAACCTATAGCCATCATAAAGCAACAGAACAGTAATCTGGCCTACGTGTAAGTGTGGGCGAGATGAAGGTCATTCTGTGGATCACAAAAGAGCGTGGAGCGAGAGGAAGTGTGTACTGTCTGACAGAATGGAACATTTGTATTACCTCGAATTATACTTGATAAAAGATGTTTGCTTTCGAAGGACAGATGATGGGTTGTAATCGCTGTCTTGTCTGTCTTTATTTTCTCTTCCAGGGGATAATAACGGATGGCCGCATCTTTTCGACAAGTATTTTGGAATGCCCAGCTATAACACTGGGACCAGGTCCAATGTATGCTGTAAGTATTCTGTTTCTAAACGGCATATTTAAATATATGTACTGGTTAATTTGTGCACACTCATAAACACTCCACACAGTTACCTGGGTTTAAACACCAACTGCAGTTGCCGTTCAGCTCAGGTGCATAATCACATACAGTTGTGGGTGGGAAGGCGGTGAGGGATCATGTCTGGGGGCGATGGCTTGAGCTTCTGGATTCATTATTCCCTCCTCATGAAGTTTCTCTCTGACAGATAAAAAGTTACACAATGCATCAGATAGTTAAGATACTTCACAAAAGAGAGCTTTGGACTTCTCTTTTTTACTTATAAAGAAAGTCTGACCTTTTGTCTATCACAACCTAGTCAATCCACACCAACAGACGGTAAGGGCCGGGTTATGCTAGAAAAGAACTAGTTTTCTGACCGGCGTTGGAAATCAAAAGTGTTTACAGTTGTTCCGAACCGCCACAGTCGAAGACAGAGTGAGAAGCCGGCTGTCAACAACAGTCTCTCCTGAAAAGCATTCATGGTGTTGCACTGGTGCCACAAATAGTTCTGTAACAAATGAAAAAAAGACAGCTAGAGATGTAGGTTAAATCCTGTCTCTTTTCTCACGTCTGCACAGCTGGTCAATGTTGGCTTCAGAAATTGTCGGACGCAGCCAACCCCGAGGTTTCGAAGCTGTTGAACCATCCGACAAGCAGTTCTAATGAAGCATATTGGTTAACCGTATCTCCTATATAACCAAGACAGAGGAAAAGTAAAAAAAAGTCTTATGAAGTAGCTATCTGCAGTGATATTAAAGAGCAAATAAAATGAGAAAATGAGCAACACCTTCAATCATTGCTGACAACGCAGTCCTTCACACAAGAAAGCACAAAAATGTCAATGGAGCTCTACTTATTTCTGAAGATAAAAGGACTCAACTGCCTATTCTGGAGGGTAGAAATATAATGGCATGGATATAGATATAATAAAATACTACATTTGAGAAAATAAAAGTGATGAAGTGCACATAAATAACAAGCCTGTCATTTCCAAAGGAGAAAAAGTTTAGACAGACTGCTCTCCGTGGACTCTTCCCCACTTTCCCCCACACAAATGCCTTTTTAAATTACTTTTTAGGAATATATATATTATACCCAACACAGTTTTGTGTCCATTTATTTTGTCTGATACCCTCCTGTGCTGTTTTTGCATGTAAATAAATCCATTTCATGCCCAGCCTTTGCCCAGTCTTTTTCATTCATTTTAATTTATTTATGTGGCTCAGGACCATGATCACTAGGCATTGAGCACAAACAGAACACACAATTGGAACAAAACGACGGCATGGCTAAAATACAACAAATGTTACTTAAACAAAGTAAGGACATTCTTCAAAATGGCAGCTAGTTTAATCAGCTCTGGTGGTGGGATTGTAGATTTTGTTGAGCACAAAGAATTCCCCCGTGATAGCCAGTGTTTTGTTCCGTTAAAATCAAAAGAAGGCTCAGTCTGTCGCTGGATTGAAATAGACTTTTTGTATTCATTGCACATTCACAAAAAAATCTATTATAAAAGCCAGTCTCCCTTTATGCATGTTTGCTTTCCCTTTTCCGTGTTCATCAGCCTCTTTGGAGACAGAGAGTGTCGATAAACATGTCAGATACAAACTGCAGGGATGCAGTTTTCATGTTGCTATTTTCTAATCTTGCTTTGCCTACCTTTTTGTTATCTTTGTGCAAAGCTGGAGATGTGCAACAGCATGGCAGCACAATGCTCGACAACCATATGAAAGCAAAACAATAAGATTCATTTGCAGACTTCAAACCGACACTTCAACATAATTTAGTCACAAGGACACCCACTTTGCTGTTGTTATTTCCAGGAACTCTCATATTATTGTATTTAATGCTAAAGTGTTGGAGCTTTTTATGTGGTACTGCATTGCAATAACCCTGCCAGAGCATTTATTGTCCACTGGGGTTGCCCATATGTTAAAAAAGAATGTCTATTTTATTTTCACATACTCATTCAAAGCAGTATACTCACATCAGCAGATACACAAAGCAGAACTCAGGACACATGAATATAGTTTGACTTGTTTTTGTCCTGTTCTTAACGACCTCTCACAAACCAAAAATGGCCTTTCTGTTAAAAGCATCCTGTCCTAAATCATAACAATAGAGCTGTTTTATGGGAAGTGCCATGTTGGCAAGCAGCCTAGTCTCCTAAAAATTACGTTCCCAATCATTTCTAATGATAGTCCACAGAAGACCGAATAGGGTGGACGTCTGGGCAGATGTGTGGGTGAAACCTACACAGGACTTTCATCCAGGAGACCGCTGTTCATGTCCTGTGTGAAACCCAAAATTCAACGTTCACTTATTTAAATTTACGTGCATAATCTAAATAATGTAACAAACACAATTATTTTAAGCCAAGCCATGATGTTTTACCAAACACAACCAATTAGTTTTGTTGCGTTTTTGTTTTATTTCAATGAAATTGTTTGTGTGTTTAAAACTGCGACCGTAATCTGGGAGAAAATATGTTCCTCTTGAAACGTATGTAGATTAGTTGTATGGGAAAGTTAAGGCAATAATAACGCATTCACTAATTTCTTTAACGCAACTTGGGATTTCTAGGTCCTAGCGGACACAGTTTTTGCGAAGGAGGCTGAATAACGCTTCAAACTTACTGGCAAGGCTGTTTTCAAAGGGGTCCCTTGACCTCTGACCTCAAGATATGTGAATGAAAATGGGTTCTATGGGTACCCACGAGTCTCCCCTTTACAGACATGCCCGCTTTATGATAATCACATGCAGTTTGGGGCAAGTCATAGTCAAGTCAGCACACTGACACACTGACAGCTGTTGTTTCCTGTTGGGCTGCAGTTTGCCATGTTATGATTTGAGCATATTTGTTATGCTAAATGCAGTACCTTTGAGGGTTTCTGGACAATATTTGTCATTGTTTTGTGTTAATTGATTTTACAAAAATAAATATATATATATATATATATAAATGTACGTAAAGCAATATTTTTGTCCACTCCCATGTTGATAAGAGTATTAAATACTTGACAAATCTCCCTTTAAGATACATTTTGAACAGATATAAAAAATGTGTGATTCATTTGCAATTTGCAATTAAATATTTTAACAGCCCTAATGGGAATGTAATTTTGTAGGCGACAGGGTTGCAGTGAGATATATTAAGATGTTCAGGAAATGAGCCCAAATGACCATCTCAAAAGAACATTCTGGTACTTTAGAGCACTTTAGAGGCGTGATGCTCCTGCAAAATTACAGAAATAAAAAAAAATGACATCATGCCGTCTGAAACTGCTGGATTATGTTTATTTACTTTATGTGTTCTGCAATTCACCCATTGTATTGTTAGTCCATGTACATCTCTGTGTGTTAGGAGACTGTTGCAGTGTTTTAATGGAGTGCAAATTGGGTGTATTTCACACTAGGGGATACCTGATGCAAAAAGTTTGCAATGAATTGTGCTTTGTATAGCCAAAACCTCTCAATCAACGAATACCTGAACCTTTCCTGTTGTGTGGACCAGCTCAGGACATTCCAAATAATTAGCTGGTTTTTACGCCTCCACACCAGCGACAGCTGTGGCCGGAGACATTATGTTTTCTGGTTGTCCATCCATCTGTCCATCCATCTGTCCAGCTGTCCGTATACCATTCTCATGAACACGATATCTCACGAATGCCTGGAGGGAATTTCTTCAAATTTGGCACAAACATCCACCTGGACACAAGGATGAACTGATTAGATTGGACACATTTTTTGGCCATAACTCAAGAATTCATATGCTAATTATGACAATTTCACACAAATATCTAATAGGATAAAATGATGAAATGATGACATTTTGGACAGACATGGATGTAAACTGAAACTCGACTGGTTGGCGGAAGCATAGAGGTGGTAATTCTAGTTTTATTTTTCTCAGTCAATAGTCACTCTGAAAACTTCCCATTAGCTGGGAGAGGAATTAAACAAGACATGACTCAAATGTGTAATTGTCTGTGTAAATGAAAATAGGTTTGCCATATCAAAGGGAAGCATTTGGTTAATTTTGTGATGTGCCCTCAAATATAATTTGCTTTCATTGAAGTCAGTAATGCCTGGTTAAACAATATTATATCAGCTCTGTTTCATCACATCTTGCACATCCAAACAGGGATCTAATGAAAGATAATCAAGCTGGCTTAACAAAGGAATATTCAATAAGCAATATTGAGAAACCTGGTTCTTTTATTAACTATTTCCAATCTATGTTTATCCAACATTTCTCTACATTTCACTCTTTTCATTTATTTCTCTGCTGCTTTAATCGTAGGACTTACGTTATCTTCCAGCAGGTTGCCATTCTTCCAAACAGCTAAAATCTTGACATTTTGTCACTTTATGACCCGTTGATCGACGTTTGCTCTGATGCCCCGTCCCTCTCCCCTCAATCTCCCCAGTGCTGGGTGTCGTTCCTGAGCTCTGTCAGTGCCGAGACCTGGAGCTGGACTGTGACGGCGCACAGCTTCAAGACGTCCCGGTGGTGGCGATGAATGTCACCATGATGTGAGTAGAAAATAACCCCATTATCTTACAGCTCAATCAATCCCCAGGAAGCCTCCATCCCTGGCTGTGATTGCCACAGCGTGTGAGAAGCAGGACTTAACTCGAAGCCGGAATTACAGATGAATCTCTGGTGATAGTGACTCATGCCATCCCCTCACATTCAGCTGATGAGCAGCGTATGTCCACGAAAGTCTTATAAGAGAGCCAGCATTACACTCGGTTGCTACATCTAGGGAGTATTCAGTCAAAACAATTATATATATACTTAACATGAATTACCCAGGGACATATAACCTTGTAGTTTGTCACTTTTTCAGTCTTTATGTGTCATTTCAGGCTGTTTTTATGTGGCCTGTCCTCATTATCTCTTACAAAGTGTCTGCTTTGTCATTGGCACGGCATCCTTTGCTTCATGGCATACTTGGGTTATATAATATTTAGCACTTTTTCACCCCTCACTGCCTAGAAATGTTCAAAGAGTCTGTTTCTCTTTGTGAGTTCAAAGAGAAACTTTTTTATTCATCTAAATTTTGTTTTAGAACAAAAAAGTACTAGAGGTCAGAAATCCACCAAGGTGGCTGGTCATCTATGTTGCTTTCACAGGCAACATGGCTCTTCCTCTTGGAAACATGCATGTCCACACCACATTTGTCTTTACCATGGGAGTCTATAGAACATCTACAAGGTCTTCTTATTTGTTACCAACATAAAGCATGTCAAGGGTGAAGGCCTCTTAGGTTAATTACCATGAACGTTTTTTTTCATTGTTGTTTGTTAACAAATACTCCGCAGAGTACCGTACGTGTTGCCACAGAAATGGACCATATAGTCCTCCTCTGTAAGTCGGCCAAGAAATCCAGTGTTAGAGAACGGTGAGCCCGAGGAGACTGTTGTCAACAGGAAGAAAATCTTACATCGTCCCAAAAGTGACCTCTTCCAAGTGACCGTGTGTGAGAGGATGAGCCTTTAATCAGCCTTTAATCCGTTAAAAGCTTCCGAATCAACAGCTGAATCATCTGGTTCATCAACTCAGTCACTTTGAGATGATAAAATGGAATTAGAAACGTCCAGAAGGCTACTAGTTTTCCATGTTTGTAGATTTTTCTGGTAATTGACTGAATTTGTTTTTGTGGGCAATTTATGAATGATATGAATTTGATCATTATTATGATAATGAATAATGAATTTAAAGTTGTGAAATATGTTATATCTGCCCACCTCATTTGATTTAAAAGGAGTTTTTTTTTTTACCTTAATATCATTTTCAGGTTCATACTTGTATTTTGGGTTTCTACTAGAACATGTTCACAAGTTTTGATGTTCAAAAATCCCATTATTTTTCTCATACTGCCTGTCTGGATATACAAGTTCAAGTGTATTTTCATTTGCATTCAAATAAATGCTTGGGCTCAGTGGCACTCTCTCTCTTACACAAGGGACACACATCCCCAGACAACAACAAGAACATTACACACAATATATTACACAGTGATACATCACATGTTGGATGGATGAGTCAACTGTTCAGCAACCTGACTGCCTGAGGAAAGAAGCTGTTATTGAGATGGGTGGTGTGTGATCTGATGCTCTGGTGACATTTTTCTAGATGGAAGGAGCGAGAACAGAGCGTGAGCGGGGTGGCTGGTGTCCTTAATGATGTTTTGAGCTTTCCTTTTGCAGCGAGTGGTATAAATGTTGTGAAGTCGTGGTTGTTCTGTGCCAGTGATTTTTCTTGCTGCCTATCGTAGCGGTGCTTCAGTATCGGTGTCTTTTTCAATATATTGAAAGTTGAGATGGTCATTTTAATGTTGAATAGGTCTTTTACAATTTACAATCTGAGGGGAAGACCTGGTCAGCTGTTGCAAAATGCAGCAGTACGGAATCATGATGAGTGTTGTTCGTGCTGTAAATGTCGTTCTATATTCTGATTGATTTTGAGCCTCTTTCTGTCCTTCAGGTCTCTACAAAGGAACCGTCTTCAGAAACTGAGAGCAAACACATTCTTTAAGTACCAGAGCCTACAAAAACTGTGAGTTTCCCATGAGTTATGGATGGCATTTTACTTATATATATATATGTTACTTTATTCTATTTTATGATGTTTTGCCTGATTGTTTAATCGTCCTTTATTCAGTCTTCTTTCGTGTGCTGAAAAGCACCACATATAATATATAAGTATTATTAGCATGCATGGGATCCTACAACATTCATTCAGTAAAGTGTAATGCCTTCATGTGATACCAAAGAGGTTAGGTTATCTTTATTGTCCCATGAGGAGAAATTTGTTTTGCAGGCAGGGGTCACATGAAACCAATACAAAAAACAACATCAATGACGCATCAAACACAGAGCTAGAGCAGCGAATGGAAATTTGTACCCAAGGACACATATACAATCGTGCAAATATGCAAATGTGCAATAGTGCAAGGGAAGAGCAAAAAGTACAGCCAGAGTGCTATACTACTTAGCATATTAATAACACTTGGGATGCAACGCATTGATGCAATCGATCTTCCGGGGGTTGTAGCGGACTCAGTTTTGAAGCTAGAGTGATGATGGTATCCTATGAAACTAGAAAAACCTAAGGAATCCATTGCTACCAACCATGTCATATACTAGCTCGTTGGGAAGGAGGTTAATTAACGCTCCAAACTTGCGCTAGATTCTGGCGAGGAAATATTGTCATGGTCATTTTCAAAGGGGTCCCTTGACATCTGACCTCAAGATATGTGAATGAAAATGGGTTCTATGGGTACCCACGAGTCTCCTCTTTACAGACATGTCCACTTAATGATAATCGCATGCACTTTGGGGCAAGTCATAGTCAAGTCAGCACACTGACACACTGACAGCTGTTGTTTCCTGTTGGGCTGCAGTTTGCCAATTTATGATTTGTTATGCTAAATGCAGTACCTGTGAGGGTTTCTGGACAATATTTGACATTGTTTTGTGTTGCTAATTGATTTCCAATAATAAATATATACATACATTTGCATAAAGCAGCATATTTGTCCACTCCCATGTTGATAAGAGAATTAAATACTCCCTTTAAGGTACATTTTGAACAGATACAAAATGTGCGATTAATTTGCAATTAATGGCGGTTAACCATGGACAATCATGCGATTAATCGCAATTAAATATTTGAATCGATTGACAGCCCCAGTTAAAACAGATTCAATAAAACATCTGTAAAAGAGAGTCATCATCTCTCAATAAATGTTAAAAGAGTTCATTTTTCTCAACAACAAAACCTGGACCTTTTTAGAGGGAGCATCAACATGGGATTTTGAGCACAGTTTGTCATCAAGAACCCAAATATTTATAGCTCTCTACTAGGTCAATGTCAACACCTTTAACAACAGTTGGCAGAGGGCTTGGCGGTGACTTCCTGAAGTCAATAATCATGTATTTTGAGCCGAGATCATGACCAGCCTTTGAGTGACAAACACAACAAACTAGTTTCACAACCACAAGGCTGAATATAAAGCTTCGGGGACTGATGGGAGCGCTGGCAGAAGCGATTGTTCCCCTCTGCGTACAGATTCAATCATTGCCGACTTGCAGTTGTTTATCAACCTCACACAGCGCCGCTGACTGTGGCGGCAGGAGAATAAGTCTGATCCTCTGCCAGGAACCATTTGGCTGCGTCAGACTGTCAGCCTTCCGAGGTTGCTCTGAAGGTTTGAGCGGACTGAAAAGTTCCCTGAGACAATGCATAAATAAACATGAATGAACCGCCAGGTGTGTAAAATACACAAAGAGACCAAACACAGCTATCAGTCGAGGTTTGCTGAGCTCACAGTATGTGCTATAAATGATGATGCCAGGTATTAAACAGACCACGATGGTCTGATATCAGCTCTCTCAGCTGGGCTAAATTCCCAATTAGGCTACAAATATCTTCATGTAAACAAAGTTATATTTCTCACTCAAACAACCAGATTGAAGCATTGTATGTGTTTGTTTTCATTAAACCAACAGGCTCAAGTGTTATTCAATGTTTCTGTTATTGTTCGTTTGGAATTCAAATGATTCTCAAACTGTTTTGTGCTTTTTTTATCTAGATATCTCCAACACAACAGAATTCAAGATGTGAATCCTGATGCATTCAGAGGGCTGTATAACCTCACAAGACTGTAAGTTTGTTCATTTTTATAGATCATACCATTCAGTGCTAAAGTACTTAGTAGTACTACTACATGGTACATATCTATGCACACAAAATGGCACAAACTGGTGGTTCAGGCTACTGATTTTGTTGGAATCAGCTGCTTTATAATCACGGTTTATTCACATATGAATGGCTCAACTGACTAGTAACATCCAATCATATTCATGCAACATAGCCATGATAACCTGACACTTCTCACTAGTTGATATTGTGTTGTGCACATATAAGTGTCCAGCCCACATACTGTAGACCTATAAGACACTAAAACAGCAAATGGCAATGCTGCTGTATCACCACGTCAACCTCCTCCTTATTACCAGCCGCGACAGCGACGCTGGTATTGTTTTCACTTTGTAACCCTGTGTGTGAGTCATCTTGGCTAAATGTGGTCCTGGAGACACCTACTGTAGCGGGAACTACCACAGAGGAGGTTTTAAGTATACTTTTCCAGGTGTTTATAGTTCTGTCTGCCTGTCTGTGGACAGATTTTGTGCAAGACTCAGTCACGAAACTTTACAGGTGTGTAGATCAAAATGAACGCCAAGTTCGAAGATTGGCGTGGTCTGAGCAAGAGGGGTGAAGAGGCCATTGCCCTCCCCCCCAACTTTAACCCCCACTTTATATGCCCCTGGCCCAATTTAGCGTCAATTTACAGGTGTGTAGTCGAGACCAAAATGAAGGCTTGGATCGAAGATGAGTTGTGGTCCAAGCCAGGGCGCCAGAAGTAGGGGGGTAGGAAGTGGGAAAGAGGCCCTCCCACTTTAAGCCCCTGGCCCGATTTGGCGTTGTGGATGGTGTGATCCAATCACAAGATGGTCTGCAGTTTTTTCTGTCGGTGGACAGATTTTGTCATCATGAGATGCAAGATGCAGTCTTAGTAACTTAGTTCTCTAAGCAGAATCCTCAATGCTGTTCGGATTCTCTGAGAGCTCGCTTTCTTTCCTATCTACCTGTGTAACCATTTGCTAAGTCAATTCATTGGTGTAAGTGTCTCTGACTTAAATGCTACACACAGCATTACAGAAAGGACAATTAGAGGCTACATGGGGAGAGCAGAGGCTGATGAGTAGCAGCTAAATGTCAACGACAGCGGGGTGTTAAGACAGAACCATTTTAGTAAATCAGGCTAATTTTGGAAACCTATCCTTACAACCTGGTGAGCCTAGTACATGAGCCAACTGCAATCCTCCCTCTGCATTAACTTTCTATGTATTGTCTTGACGTCATATGAAGAAAGAAAATTGTAAGGATTGCTAAATGATTCATAGATGTACAGTAAAAACAGGATGTGCATACATGTCACTAAAAGTAAATAAGTACAATTATATTGCAACAAATGCAACAACAAACTACTAGATGAAGCTTGATTGTATGCATGTACAAGAGTGTACAAAACAGCTAAGAAACAACAAGTATGAACTATGAAATGTAATTAAAATACTTTAAAAATGAGTGTATTGTACTTAGTTATGCAATAAAAACATTCCTATTAGTTTATCCAACATCCTGTTGAGGTAACAAAATGGTCTTTCCTCTCTTAGATATCTGAGCTATAACAAGATATCTGCCCTGATGCCGCGGGTGTTCCAGGACCTGCACAAGCTGGAGTGGTTGTATGTTTATTCTCTACTACTTATTCTCTATATTCTCTTCATGCTCTGCACATGAAGTTTTGTGTTGAATAATTCCTGCTGATGAAGTGGATTTTGTTTTGTTTTGTTTTTATGCCATACATCATGCATATTTCTATTGATGCTGTTTCTTCTGAATCGATATTCTGCAAATGAGGCTGAAACTAGATCCTGTTTTTTTTGTTCTAGGATCTTAGAAAATAACAATATCCATCAAATATCAACCACGACCTTCACAGGACTGAACTCCCTCGTTTTACTGTGAGTTTTCATTTTCTACTTCTTTTTTCTTCTCAAATCATCTAACATTGTGGTTTTAAGAGCCTTGTTTGATCTGTGGAGGTTGAAGGAGTGTTCCTCCTTTGACCACTGAAGGGAATTGCACCACACTTTATTACATTGTGTCTCGCTGATTGACAGGGTTTTGATGAACAACTCTTTGACAAAGCTGGATGACATCTGCCGGGAAATGCCAAGGTTGAACTGGCTGTAAGTAGGATGTCAAGAAACCAAAAGCTGACTTGTCATAAAGGTGATATGTCTTTTGATGATTTCTCTGTGTGTTTGTGTGTGTGGTATGTGTCATAACACAGGGATCTGGAGGGAAATCTAATTGAAATCATTGGAAATGTCTCATTCTGCTCGTGCAGTATGCTGACAGTCCTGTAAGTATACATTTACATAATTGAATCCATGGCTAAGGCAGAGTTTTCTATTTAAAATTTGGACTTTTTCTGTGAGATGCTTGCAAATTAGCCTCAGTTTCTCAAAATGCGATGCATGGATCAACGCTGGCAGTTCATTAGATGTGGTTAAGAAGATCAAAAAGTAGTAACAGGATTATTTTTCTATGTGTTTCTTGCCTTTCCCCAGTGTTTTACAGCAGAACAGGATCAGCTATATACACGAACAAGCTCTCTCAGTCCTCCAGAAGCTAGGAGAATTGTAAGTTCATTTTGTTGGTTTGTGCAAACAAACTGTTGGAAAAAAATATCACGACTTTCAGGATTGTGCCAAAAAGAAGCTGAAGTAATGCAATTTAAATGTGGATCACTCTGAAAATGTGCTACACATGCTTGACTTTATAAATATCTGTAGAAGAAGGAAATGAGAAAAACAGGATGGAGAAATACAGTAAATGAACCATGGAGGGAAAAGTTTACGAAGCCTTTGGAATAACCTGATTATTTTCTCTCTTATAGTCTTTGCTTCAAAAAGTATGTGAGCCTTAAAATGCAGTGACTTTCTGTCTAAGCAGTAAAAACTTAGCTGCAGGCAACAACTGACACCATCCAAGACCACCAGTCTAATGATGTCACATTTAGAATAAAGGCGTCGTTGAACAAATGCATGTCACTTTGTTAATGAAGACCATTTGTTGTTTTGTGCCCCGTTAGCTGTGAGGCCTGAGGATTTGTATCTTTGGTTTGTTCGTGTTTCAGTTAGTGACATATCTCTGCACTTTCTTGGCAGATTGTAGACACATTTGTGGTCCCCAAAGATTATTTTAGTGAGCCTCTGACCTTTTCGTCTGGTCAAAATGTCCCCTCGACAAAATCCACAGGTTGGATTTCTGTTAAATTTGTGGTGAATATATCCATGGTCTCAAGAGGATGAATTCTGCTGGGTTTTAAGGCTGCAATTTGTCCACTAGTGCCACTACAATGTAAAAAATCCTAATTGTACACAAGAAATAATAAAAAGCAAAATGTCAATTAAATTTATAGAGGACATTCATGCTTCCCAGAGAAAGAACCATTTCTAATTTGGACACTCATTAACAGTGTTGTAGTACTCAAGATTGGTCTTGGTCTCGAGACTGGTCTCAAGACCCCTTTTTAAAGGTCTTGTATCGACCACATTTTTACTTGGTCTTGTCTCAGTCTCAGAAAAAGAGGACTCTGGATTATATTTCAAGACCGGACCGGTCAAGACTACAACTGCAGGGATATTTCTAAATTGCCTGTGCATTGACTGATTTATTTGTTAACGTCATCACTGTTTCCTCATAGAAAACAAAGGCTAATTCCCACACAATGTCTGCTTATTTAATTTTTTCTCAAGGTACACTTATTATACATGCACACACATACGGAATAAAGGGCAATAAAAGAGGTGTATGAAGAGGAATCTTCATTAGTTTTTATGGGAATGTGGATCCTTCAGATCATTTTGAGGAAAGCAGATGGTTTGCATGCTCCACATTTTATCATAAGTGTGTCATGCAGTGCAGGACTCGCACTTGTCTGGGGTCTTTGTCTTGACTTGGTCTCAAAGTCTTGGTCTTGTCTCGGTCTCGATACACTCTGGTCTTGGTCATGACTTGGTCTCAGTTTAGGTGGTCTTGACTACAACACTGCTCATTAGCGTTCCTCTAGTGTCGTCACCATCAGAACAATTGTAGATCCAATTGTAGGTCAGTTGTTGTAGACAGTATCTCGAAAACTAATAGACTGTTTTATAGGTATTTCAAGTTTTAAGATGTTAATTCAAACTTGCGCATGTGCACCATATTTTAGGTACAAATGTAAAACGAGTCAATGAGACATGGTAGATGCCCAGACACTTTTAGGTTAAAAGAATACGAATAAAAGCAGAAAGATGACAAAGAAGAACGAGAATTATTAGCACCGTTCTCAAAATTAAAGTAATCTGTTTAAAATTACATGAGTGGCTAGCTTTATGTCATGCCAGTCTGATCTTTTATTTTATGTGCCTAAATGTGCCTGTTGGCTGAAGTTATTTAGTCTTTACAAACACTTTTGTAGCCGTTAAAAGCCTCATGAGTCCTGACAAATCTTTATTGATTTAGACTTTTTATGCCTCAATGGATCTTTGAAGGATAGTTTGTGGAGACAACCTCTCATGAACTGTAAAATGTGACTTCTGCTACCATTATCATCAGTCGATATCTTGGAGGCTAACATACTTTAAAAGGCAAGACTGTGAATGCTTCGACTGTCCTTAAGAAACACACGTGAAAAAGTGCAACTGTCTGTGTTTGTCTTTTGGAATGACTGAGATGAGTGTTGGACCACACTTTGGGAGCAATTTCGCAATAATCTAGATAATGTCATGATCCCTAATTAACACATTTTTCTTAGAAATGTAAATACTAGACATGGCAATATTCTGTATTTGTATTGCCAACAAATCCCATGAAAAGAACAAATCCAACAATGAATTTAATCCTACTAACAGGTTTAGTCAAAGCCTGATAAAACACATTCGTCTGTGCCATAGAGCTCCATTTTTGTCCAAGAACAACCACATCAATGAGTCACACTGTCCTGCTGCTGTAAATACATACTGTACTAGTGCACAAAATGTTCTTTATCTTTTGTCATTAATTTCAACAACAGCATTTTATAAAATGTAACATAACATGTTTATATCATCACAATGTAATTCCACTGTAAGTTAATAAATAAAGAAGAAAGCATTTCAAGTTAATCAAAGTATATCCTTATTAGATCTTTGTAGTTACAGTGATCTTTACCCTTCACCTCAGAAGTGATAAACTGCAGGTATCCTCAGCAGACCTCCATTCCGTGCAGCCACATGTTTCTTGAGGGTTAAGACGCTCACTTTTTATCGAGTGTAAGAGTTCACACTTTCCTGGAGCTATCGTTATGTCTCCATTTACACATCTAACCCACAGCGGAAAAAAGCTAGTTCATGTAAGGCTATTTGAACTGCATCCAAAAGGTGAATTACATTATAAAGTTATAGAGACAGTATGTAATGCAGGAGTGTTGTTTTCAGTGTTGTTTTCAATCTTCCTCCAGATACCTAGTCATCAATATTTGTTTGTTGTTTTGTGTTTTTGGGGAACCAACGTGGATTTGTCTCGGCGCGCAGGGATCTATCCAGCAACAGACTGGTGGCGATCCCTCCCAATCTCTTTGTCTTACTGGGGGATTTGCTCCAACTGTGAGTTATATTTACACAAATACACCGGGATGTACGGATCTGTATACAAGCATAGCTGTTCCATGAATATTCATAGTAGGGTTTATCTTTTGATGCTGTCGGGGAATGACCATAGAATCGTCAGTATGGTTTGTCCAGATAGAATTTCAATGTGATTGGTAAATACCAAATACACTCCCCTAGATCAGTACTGACCACGGTGACCACCACATTTTCTTGTGGCTGCTTCACAATAAAGGCCACCCTGTGTTTACCCAATTGAACGCTTTTAATGTGAAGCAGCAGTAGGATGTTATGTTTACATTAGCAGTAACTTATTACGTTGTAAAAGGAGTGAACAGTAAACAAAAATTGCGCTGGAGTACATGCTACATTTTCCTGTGAATCCCTCGTTCTTAAATAGGCAATCTGAATCCAACGCAGGAATGGCGGACTCCGCCACTACTTATAAAAACTACTATTTAGAGAGATAATTACTGCTTGTAAATGCATGAATAACTAGTTCAGAGAAAATGCAGACCATAATAGTGATACAAATGGGGTTTTCATTGTCATGAAAATCTAATGTATTACAACTTTAAGTAGCAGGCAGTCAATGCCATCTCAACACTGCGGTGGGTGGATAACAAGATGTCAGCTAAAGAGGAATAATGCAAGGACACATCTTGAAGACACGCAGCAGAAGTTGTGGGAGTTGAAGGAAACCGTCCACATGCATAGAAAATGTTCACATGCAGAAATTGTTATGTAAATAATAAATGGGATTTATTTCCATGTTATCTAATCTAGAGTCTCTTATCTTTATCTTCAAGGAATATATCGTACAATCCCATCGTGGAGCTCCAAGTGGACCACTTTGACAAGTTGCATAAACTGAAGTCATTGTAAGTATCATGTTGCTACAAACTGAACAACTCCAGGGTCTGAAAAGTGAAACCAATGCTGAAGTGCCTTAAACTTGCATTCTTTTTAATAGCCAGCAGGGGGCGACTCCTCTGGTTGCAAAAAGAAGTCTGATTGTATAGAAGTCTATGAGAAAATGACCCTACTTCTCACTTGATTTATTACCTCAGTAAACATTGTGAACATGAGTTTATGGTCTCAATCGGTAGTTTCAAGTCTTCTTCAATAAAGCATGATGTTCATTTAGTAAATTATGGTCCCATTTAGAGTCAAATAGACCATAAAGCAGGGTATGCTTTAGGGCGTGGCTATCTTGTGATTGACAGGTCGCTACCACAGCGTTGTCCGGTTTGGGAGTTGTCCGTGTTTTCTTCTCACAACTTTAACCCTTTCACAGTGTGTTTTCAATTCATGAAAGTTAATTAGAACCTTTTTGGTCCCCTGAAAATGTCTTATTCAGCGTTTGGTTGTACTTAGCTCCACCCTCCTGTGTCACTGGTTGCAAAAAACCAAGATGGCGACATCCAAAAACTAAGATGCCATCGGCCAAAATGCCAAATTCAAGACTTCAAAACAGCAGTCCACAAACCAATGGGTGACATCACGGTGATTACGTCCATTTCTTATGTACAGTCTACGGTTGAGAGACATTTGAGCTCTACTGTCATATGCTTAAAGCTGTGGCTCAGGAGGTAGAGTGGTCGTCTACTAATCAGAAGGTTGGTAGTCAATCCCGGGCCCCTGCAGTCTACTGAACCCCAAGCTGTGGCTGTGCCATCGGTGTGTGAGTGTGCACGTATGAATGTTTATCGCTCCTGAGTAGCTCAGTCCGTGGGGACTTAGCTTGGGAACTGGAGAGTCCTCGGTTCAAGTCCTCCTACGGACCAAGTACGGAGTCTGGACTGGTAGCTGGAGAGGTGCCAGTTCGCCTCGTGGGCACTGTCGAAGTGCCCTTGAGCAAGACAGCCCCCTCGCTCTGACATCCCTCAAATAATGCATGTGTATAGGTTCTGTTTGTGCATGAATGTTTGTGTGAATGGATGAATGCTGGCCCGTGTTGTAAAGCGCTTTGAGTGGTTGCTAAGATTAGAAAAGCGCTGTATAAATGCAGTCCATTTACCATTTAGAAGAGCAGCAAACATACAAACGCACTAGATAATGAAAATGCTGAAAATGAAAAAGGACCCTGACAAGCCAGGAGGAGGTCATTATTCTATCCACCGTGTCCCATTTTGTGAGGGTCACTTCATTTGCTGCATGAAGGTTTTTCAGGGTTATACGGATATTATGTGCTCTTTCTTTTGAGACACAAGTCAAAATCTGTATTAACAAAATGAAAGAAAATGTATTTGGGCTAGTAGAAATGTTTATCACTTAGTCCTTGAAAGCAGCTATGTGCTTTTGAAGACTCAAATCAATATACTGTAACGTGTCTCTGTGTGTGTGTGTGGCACTCAATCAATCTGTCTTTATATTCTCTAGGAGCATAGAAGGCATAGAAATTGGAAACATACAACGGAGGATGTTTGAACCTCTCAAATATTTGACTCATATGTAAGTACTCTGTGTTTGTACTGTTAATCTTCGTCATTTGGTCTGGACTGTCATGTTGGTTGTAGACCTTTCACACGTATACATTTAGCGGTGAGTCCAGAGCGAGCCTTATCGAGACTGTCAGGCTTCTCTTCCAGCTGGGAGATGATTAAGTCTGGCTTAGTGTAATCCATCTTCTCTGTGGGTAAAAAAGCTCCAGATAGACCCATGCAGGTCCTGGAAAAGATGCAGCAGATTCAGCCAATTGCAAAATATCCTCAAGGGTCTTTATTCTGTAGCGTTTCATCCATGTTTCGGTAAAATACGGTTTGTTTTGCTCAAATAAAATTTCTTAATCAGGCGAGAACAGATTTTTGCTTTTGTCTCCGGGATTTCCGCCTCTGGACCAACACAATGGAAGTGAATGCAATTTAATTTGTGGTGTTCGCAGAATTAAAGACCATTTATCTTTTCCAAAAGCAACATCTCTTTACAGAAACAGTGTCCCTGTTAGTGTGGATAATCCACATATTAAATTGTAAATTGTTTTTGTAGGGACTAGGTAGTAAGTAGTTATATGAAAACTGTTCACTTGAGGTGCATGGATTAACCAGAGTAACCTGAAAACAATGTTTCTGGAAAGACATATTGCTGATCAAGTTTTAGTCACGCTTGCAGCGTGGCTCCAGGGATGGAAATGTCATACTGTTAGTCAGTTGGTCCACCATTTTGTGGCAATCTTAGCGCCACCATGAGGTAGATATTTATGGGATGGATTGCCATTAATTTTGGTACACTATGTCACTGTTTCTGTCTCAATTTATAAAAAGAAAAACACTGTACACTCGGCTGTTAAAACCCCAAAACCTTGCAGCTGTAAATATCTCTTGCTTAACTTGAATCTCTTCTTTAATCTACTCTCACAGCTACTTCAAGAAGTTCCAGTACTGCGGCTACGCTCCTCATGTGCGCAGCTGCAAACCCAACACCGACGGCATCTCGTCCTTCGAGGACCTGCTGGCCAACATCGTGCTGAGGGTCTTCGTGTGGGTGGTCTCCGCCACCACCTGCTTCGGCAACATCTTCGTCATCTGCATGCGCTCGTACATCCGCTCAGAGAACAAACTCCACGCCATGTGCATCATTTCTCTCTGCTGTAAGTCAAATTTCATTTCAAGGAGGGATAATAGCTTTTTATTTATAGAATATCCTTCCACCATCGTTGTGTATTACTTACAGTGATATGCATAACAAGTATCCAATTTCTGTAAGTAATTAGGGGAAAGAGGGTGTATAATTTACTGCCCAAAAACATATTGTTTGTAATTATGATGAAATGGTGGCTGTTTGCATTATGAACAGTTTATATTTACCACTTCATTATGTTTTCTTCTTGTGAAGTAAACAGGCCTCCGAACTCAAAGTACTCCAACTCAAAAGTAGGAAATTTGAAATTAGTTCCCAATGTGCTTTCAGTGTGTTTCATATTACACACACTGTTGGACACCTTCATGAATAAGGCTAAATGTAAAAATAATAAAATCTCTTTCATGTGATGTCGGTGGGTGATTGAATATTAACATTCATTGACGGACTCATCTACCAAGATAATAAAAGATATACATAGTCATACATATTCAGTATTTGTCAATTTGACATACAGTATAGTCCCCAAGTGTATGTGGGTGTTTTGCAACTACTGTCACTTTTGAGACTCCCAAATTGAAAAAATCAACCTCTATGTATTTTAAGATCAGAATATGTAATACATATAAACAGGTACACAAAATTACATATAGTGGTTAAGATTTTAATCTGTGACACGTACATTTGTAATGGTTTTCATCACTTGTATGATTTAAAACATTTAAAATCATTTCAAAATTTCATGAAGATGGGTTTTCATGATTTTAGGTCTGCTACGTTCGCTTTGACTCTTAGCATCTACTATACATGGATTCAACTCTAATATAAAGTTATATTTTAAATGTAGTTCAAAATACACAATTACTAAGCTGTATTTTAAGGACAGACAATACATACTTCAGAAGAAAAGGTGATTTTTAACCTTGTTTTTCTTGATCTTGAGGGTCACCTTTGTGGGTAGCCCAACCTGTCACCCATGTGCTCACTTCTTAACTTCTGTTTCCATAGAAACCAGATTTGTTTGGCTTTGAATGAAACTTTTACTGTGGTATTTGTTCAGTGTCGCGGTAAGGACTCAGAAGTGTGGAACAGGTGCATTTAGATGAAAAAAAATCATATAAATGGTTCGTAAACAAAAATAAATTTAATGTGTAAAGTAATATGTATATGAAACGATTCCATTTGAAATAATGTCATATTGTTATTGAATTAGCTCATTTTACATATCTCAACATTAAAACCACAGTTGTAGGACCTGAAGAAAAGTGATGTTTGGACCCATAAAATGCTTCAGAAATGTTATTATGTCAAGATGGGTAATAACAGTGTCTATATATTTATCAAGCATTGCACTGCAAATTTTAACATAAACCCCAAATTTCATTGATGGGACTTAAAAATGCCCGTAGTTGCAGACACACCCATGTTTAGTTTTGAAATGTAGCTATTTTTATGATGTGCACTCAAGTTGCAAAACGTACTCCACATGAATGCATTGGCTTAGTAGAAATGCGAGTGTGGTGTTAAGATATGCAACCTACTGCTTGGATATGCGATGGCATTCAGATAAGGAATGCGAGAGTTTGTTGAAGGGCTTCTTCTGCAGGAAAAAAGTTCAGAATTCACGAGGAGATTGTGGAGTTTATTGGTTTAAAATGGAGAGTTGTTCAGTAACGTAAGTTTAATCTGCGTACTGAGTATAGTGTTTGAGATAAGGCTAGATGTGTGCGCTCTCGTGGAAAGACAGGAAATTATTTGGCGATAAGATATAGCACAGATACTGCTCAGGTAAAGGTCTAATATACGCTGCAGTCACTCATGCGATAATCATGTAATGCATTTTCCTTCACGCTTTGGCGTGTTTGCTTCTGATTGACATACAGTAGGTGTTTCACCTTGTTATTATAAGACACAGGAGGAAATTGAATTCATGACAATATGTTGTTGAAGAGAATATAAAGCAAACAAGTTAATATTTAAAGGAACTCACTGGTATAGGAAGTCACTGAACGGATATGTGCAGGTATAAACACCAGGTAGTAAACATTATGGTAATTATTCCCAAGAGAGAATTTCATTCAACTAGTAACTACAGAGAGAGGAAACATGAAAGCACAAAAATATATTGGAAATAAATGTCCATAACATGTCATTGCTGTATGCCTATGCTGGCATTTCACATTTAAAAGTCAAACATAAAGGATCCTATATGGACTCTCCAAGCAGCTGAGATGAAAGAGCTCAGAATATTCAAAGCAGAAATGTTGTGTCATAGCAGATATCGGCTCTCTTTCCTGCTACATTCACAATGACAGCCAAGCGGAGGATGGCAGTTGTTATTCATTATCTCTCGTTGGCGCTCACTGGCTTAATACGTCGACCTTTTAAAAGTTTATTACTAGAATGTCAGTGGGGACAGTTTTCAGTAGCGCGCTTATTTCTGGTGGATGAGATCGAGACAAAAACAGAGCTTAAGGTAATTAAGGAGCAAAATAGTTTGGATATTATTCATTCTTTGCTTCTTTTTAACAGCAATAGATTATGTCGCTCCGTGCAAGCAGGACGTGTCTGAATGTTGCTTTTAATCCAGTTATTAGGAGCGGAACATGTGCAGTCTGCAAAGAAAGAAAGTAGAGTCATGCAGATAAAGTTTGAGTCACCGATATTGTGGTTTAGAGCTGGAACAGAGTTAACTTGAAAGAATGATTCTTCCTGAGTGGTATTGTAATGAATATTTATGGATAATTGAGGATTAGGCAGTAATCCTGTGCACAATCATAATTACTTGATATTAAGGAAAACAACTTATATAGGGCTTTATATCAGCCCAGACGCACAGCTGATTGTTAAATAGTCACAAAATTGAATGTATTGATTTGTGTACATAGACACAAATTTCCCATTTTTTTCATGATGGTCGGCAAGAAATCAATTCATATGTAATTTACTTAATTGCGAACCTGGTAGTATAAAATGTGGTGTTCGCTGCGTATAGGAAGGAGGTCAGGGTGGATGGGTAGGTCTAAAAACACTGGACTTTTCACCCAGAAGACCGGCGTTCGTGTCCCGTGTGAAACCAGAAGTCAACGTTGATTTATTTGTCACGTAAATTTCATACTGAAGTTATGCCACTTCCGTAGTTATTTCAAGCAGGGTGGAAAGAGGACGCGTCATCATCACGTCATATCATTGAGGTACAAAACACGCGCAGTAAAATCTGGTCTGCACACGCCGAAAATTGAGCCAATAGCAACGCACGACTGCAGATCCAGTTACACTGCGCAAGTGTTATACCCCATAGCTCAAGACCGTGTCCCAGCCTCTTTAATAGGCCTTGAGTTATTTTAAGACAAACCACAATCTTTTCCTAAACCTAACTAATAGTTTTGTTGCCTAACCAAATCAATCTTTTCCTAACTAAGTACTTTTATTTTAAAAAGACTAGAGTGGAAATTGACACGTGCGTCACATGTTGCTGGACATTCTTAGGACACGCACAAAAACTACATTGTTGATAGTCGTGCTGAGCGTCACAATAAAAATGGAGATTCGTGTCACGAATCAAATAGATTAAATTTTGTGACTATTTCACGAACTGCCGTGAGACTGTGTTGTTTATACCGTACATCTAGTAGAAAGACTGTATGTGAACATTTCTTCTTTCATGCATAGACTGTTGGCTTTAAATCTACACAGATGTTTTTGCATCTGGCCCCAGGCCCTACCTTGAGTACAAGTTTTCATACTCAAAACTCAAACTAATAAATCCCAGTCCCACATGTTGTTTTTTTCACTCCTACTTTCTTTGCCCTCGGCAAACTCATCACAATGTTTTGCTGACAAAGCTGAAACTGAACTCGCTCAACTTAAATCCTCTGATTAATTCAGCACCGCTTCATCAGTCACTACATGGTGTCGTTAAATAATATAGTAATATTCATCACTCAAACCCTCCTGATAGTAATTCCTTTGATTATGGAAACATACCAATGCTTTTCAAAGGGCATTTTTTATTTTACACACAGCCTATAAGGTCATTAAAGACTCACTGTTTTTATCTTGTCATGTGTGAATGGGACAGCTGAGGTGAATCTTTGTTGTGCATAACCTGAATGATTCTCAACTGTTAAATGCCATTCAATGTAATATTTATTGCATGTGTAGCTGCTTTTGTAGTTGTTAATTAATCATTTAATTATGAGATAAGCGTACATGCAGTATACTTTTATGAAATTCCCACGAGTACATCAAAGTGTAAGATTAAAGTTGACTGACTCACCTGGCTCAAAGTCCTCTCTGAGTTGATTTACTTTTTTTTAGAAAAATTAAAAAGGTGTTTTGAGAAATAACTAATAGAAAAGGTGAAGAAAAGTTTAGAGACAGAGAGGCAGAGAATAATGGGTGATAAATGGGTGAAATGACACTGGAAGCTAAAGGTAACATCAAGTGCCATAAAATATATTAAATTACCACAAATACGTTAATTTACAGTAATTAGTCTAGGTGTAGGTCAAAGCTATTATCCAATGCTTGTTTTTGCCATGTTAAAGTTTGATGTGGTCATACATGAAGATATTCATTCACATCATCATTCTGGGTAATAAGCCTATTGGCTTTCTTGCCGAGTTATCCAGCAGAGTTGTGTAATGCTTGAAGTAAAGCATCTTTGGAGGTATCAATAAGTATATTCACACAACATTGTGTTTATTTTTTATAAATACACACTGTATTTGTGTGTGAAGCTGTACATGCAATCTCTCTGTGCACACCCATCATTTATACATCAGTCCCTTGTTGTGTGGTCAGGAATGACTGGCAGTTAGTATTATAATAATCAAACCCCTGCTGATAATATATACTGTATATCTATAGGGGTTGGATTATTGTTGTTGAGCTGTTCTGAAGGCTATGAGATTAAATGCCACTTGTCAAACACTGTGCAGAGTATCAAGGAGGGCACTGATTGTGATTTCTGAGTGTACGTTATACAGTTTGTATGCATTTATATTATATTCAGTATGTAAAATAGGCAGTCTAGTAGGCTACAGAATGATGTTTATGAGTTTGTTTCGCCCTGTTTTTCTTTCTTGACAGCAATACATGATGCTCTCTGCGCTCTTTGCTATAATTTACCTTCTCTATTGATCATAACATGTGATGGCATAGCTGAATGTGAGCCTGTAGTGGCTTGCTTGGTTCTTTTTTCTTATGCTTAGATTTCCAAGGTCGAGTGGCTCCTCTCCATCTCCATATCATAGACCAGAAGCCTTTCATGTGGGGCCATTTCTCTACATGGTTTATTCTATTTTCGCTTCTAAGAAATGGCATTTCGGCTCCTTTGAAGAGCTGCTTTATCAGACAGTCTTAGTGTTTTTGTTTGATGTTTAAATAAATTCAGCTGATATTATGCTCACGTTTCTGAATGAACTAAGCTCAACGTGTAAACTAGGGCTGACCCGGCTGCTTTGAAGCTTTGAAGCTTCGATGCTTCGACCGTTGCCATGGTAATCAACCTCCGAATTAGTATTCGAAAGTTTTTATATTAGTATGTAATAATAATGTATACATCCCAAAATAGCCCATGAACTAAGGAATAATCCCACAACATTATTTATTATTCTTATTCAACATTAATTATTATTAGTTAGACAGATTTTGCTGTTTGTTGTGTGTAGAGGTGCATGTGTGTGCAGTAGTGCGACAGCGACACTGAAACGGCGGAGATGGAGGCAGACAGACAAAAGAATATGTCAGCCTGCTGCACTGCGCCGCAAAGCTTCAAATACCTTCAAATATTTCTCACCGAAGCTTCGAAGCCCAAAAAAATGGTATTCGGGACAGCCCTAGTGTAAACAGTAACAGTTTGTTTAAACCTCTCATAGCGCCCGAATGAATATTCAAATTTGGTTAATCGTATATCTATACAGTCAATAGATCCTCTGAATATGTTTTTAATTCAACCCAATCTCATTGGAAGGCATATAAATAGCACAACATTACAAGTACATTACGCGTGTCATGAGGACACATTTTAGGCTTTTGGCGTGTCATTTGTACACCACACAAAAAAATACAGCTTTAAAAGAAAAACTACATCCGCACTTAGTTAGCTTTAGGAATAACATCATGGTTAGGCTTCAAATAAGTATGTAAACTAAGTAAAATACGTACGGAAACAACGTAACATAAGTACGGAAAACGTGTCACAGTCGTCACCAACGTTACTTACAAAACAAAATGCCAGTCTCACCGATCCCATATTTGAAAGTCTAGTGTTTGTTGGACCCTTCCATCCACCACTCACTTTTTATTCTACGTCACCAGCTCTGAGCGTAGCATATTTACGTGGATGCATTTACATTGGACTCAGTACAGACTACAAGGCGTACAAATGACACGCCTAAAGCAAGAACGGCGTTCTTATTGCACACTAAATGCCTTGCAAATTCTTGTCATTCATACACCTTTTTGTGTGACCGGGCTTTAATTGCAGCTGTGCTTCCTTGCAGGTGCAGACGGGCTGATGGGCATCTACCTCTTCATGATTGGCGCGTATGATCTGAAGTTCCGCGGCGAGTACAACCGGCATGCTCAGGCCTGGATGGACAGCAGTCAGTGTCAGGTCATCGGCTCTCTGGCCATGCTGTCAACTGAGGTATCCGTCCTCCTCCTCACTTACCTCACTCTGGAGAAATACATCTGCATCGTCTACCCTTTCCAGTACTTGACGCCCGGCTGGCGACGAACTGTCACCATCCTTCTCGGGATATGGCTGTTTGGCTTTATTATTGCCCTTCTGCCACTGGCCTGCAAGGGGCTATTTCGCAACTTCTACGGGACCAATGGAGTCTGCTTCCCGCTGCACTCAGAGCAGCCAGAGACGCTTTGGGCTCATGTTTACTCCATCGTCATTTTCCTGGGTGGGCATTTGTTCTTGCAATAGCTTTGTTCTTGTGTTTACTTGTTGTTTTCTTTGTTCACTTAATCTCTAGAGTCATTATTTAGTGAGCGTATTTGTATTCATATGCATGTGGATGCATACTTTTGTCATAATTACGCATCCACAGTGCAAATATGAGCTATTGCAGTTGCATGGCAATCCAGAAACTAACCAAATATCTCCCTGCAGGTCTGAACTTGGTGGCATTCCTCATCATTGTCTTATCCTATGCAAGCATGTTCTATAACATCCAGAGAACAGGCACTCAGACCACTAAATACAGCAACCACATCAAGAAAGAGGTGACCATCGCCAAAAGGTTCTTCTCCATCGTCATCACGGACTCCCTCTGCTGGATCCCCATTTTCATCCTCAAGATCCTGTCACTGCTGCAGGTGGAGATTCCCGGTACAGTAGAAGTGCTACTGTATAACCATTTAAAGGAATACTCCACTGAAAGTCTATACTTTGAGTATCAAATACGCCCCCTCAGTAAGCAAGCAATGTGACTCTGAAGAGTTTGTAGCCTCCTCTTTTGCGTAGGAACAGCAGCTGTAATGTGCTTGAGTTCACAGTCGTTGAATTCAAGATTTATTTCAGAAAATAAGCATCAAAACGGCAGTTTTCTCAAAAGGCTACTGGAGCATAATCCACTTCTCCGCTGTTGATTCCTATGCTCAGTATGTTCCAAATAATAAGCTTACAGGGAGATGAGTGCTCAAAAGAGCAACCTGATCTCATGGGGAGGTGTATAAATAGCACAACATTTCCTTGTGTCATGATAACACGCTTTATGCTTTTTGCATGTCGTATATTATGCCACGTTGTTACCGTGAAATGGTCGTTGTTATGTTTAGGCAACAAAACTATGGTAACAGCCGCAGTTAGGTTTAGACAACAAAACCACTTAGTTAGGTTTAGGAAAAACATCATGGTTGGGCTTAAAATAAGTATGTGAACTAAGTAAAATATGTACGTAAATAACGTTACATAAGTACAAACATCACAAATGTCACTAACGTAACTTCAAAATAACTCAACAACACTTTGGGACACAAACAGCGGCCTCCTGGTTGAAAGTTCTGTCGTCAAATACCGCCGTTTGGTAAGTGCCCCTCGGCACCGGAAACCGACGCACGGAGGCACCCTTTAATAACATTATGTGACGAACTGGGCTTTCAACTAACTCCAATGTAAACCCACCCTCTGCGTTATTAGACCGTTGGAGCAAGTGACGTAGTATTAATAGCGTGAGAGTCCGTTTAGGGCTGGTGGGAGGGAAGTGGTGGATGGGTTAAACAAACGCAAGACTTTCAACCAGGAGACCAGTGTTCGTGTCTCGTGTGAAACTAAAAGTAACGTGGACTTATTCTGTCATGTCAGTCTTTAGTCACATGACTCGTCTGTATCGTCAGTCCTGTGAGTCACTGGTTATGTGAGTTGTTAGTCAGTGAAGTTAACGTCAACCACGACCATTTCCTAACCCTACCTAAGTGGTTGTGTTGCCTAAACCTAACTTTCTGCGAAAACGGAAGTTCATTTTGAAAGGACACTATGCATGTAACTGTCCCTGGTCCGTCCAAAATTAACGGAAGAGGGGAACCCCGTGCGTTGGTCTCCGATGCCGAGGGGCACTGACCAACCGGCAGTATTTGACGAGTGGCATACACGTGACACACCGAAAGCCACAAAGGCGTTATTGCACGTAAAATGACTTACAAATACATTCATACGCCATTTGGTGAGACGGGGCTGCAAAATAGATATTTTTGGTGGAGTGCGTCTTTAAAGTATTGCATTTTCTGTATGTTAAAATTAAAGTAGTCTATGAGGTATTCCCACTAAGTTTCAAATGTGTTTTCAAAAGATGTTTATCACTGTATAAAGAGCATTCACCGGCAGCCACCTGCCGTTTGCACTTTATACCCAAATGACCCATTAGTGTAGTGCTGAATCCATTATATACATAACCTGCTGAGCTGTGGCTCCCTAATTAGGCCCCCAGTTGGGATAAAAGGGATTTTTATTTATTATACAAATGGGTTTAATAAGTTGAAGTACTCTCCCAAGCGTGTTCAACTTCATAATCTTTAGACAGACTCTGTTGTTTTACTTGTTTCTCTCTGTGTCTTTTCTCTCTCGGCAGGTACCATCAGCTCCTGGGTGGTCATATTTATTCTGCCCATCAACAGCGCCCTTAACCCCATCCTTTACACTCTGACCACGCGGCCTTTCAAAGAGACCATCCTGCAGGTGTGGGCCAACTACAGGCAGAGGAGGCCTCTGCTCAGCGGTCACCCAGCTCAGCATCCGTCGCTCACCTGGCAGGAAATGTGGCCCCTGCAGGAGAACAGCCACGGCCTCGCCACGGGGCACCCGCTGGAAACGACAGCCGGCTCGATAGCCAAGCTCACCCCCGTGGAAAATACCAGCGAGGGATACAATGACATTAACACATGCACACAGCAACTACAGAAGCAGCATACAGTGCTGTTAGTATGCTCAAAGAAACAAACAACGCCACACACACTCACACCCACCCACACATACACAAACAAATGAGCTGGGTAGCAGATTTACATATATCTGTTCGTAATTTCATCAAAGAGTCACCTCAACAGATTAAATGGGATTCAGGTTTATTCATCTCAGCAATTAAGAGTCCTTGATTTGTGCCCAGATTTCTCCTTTGTGGTTAAAAGTCATTACTATCTTTAGAAATCCAACCAAGCAGCAGTCATCATGGCAATGGATGAAGTCAGTGCAGAAATCCCACGTGTGGCAGATCAGCTCCTCTAATGTCTTCTTCAAAAAGATATCTATCAATACAGAGCAGAAGCCATGCCCTACTTTTGGTTTGGCTTTTGTTCCACTAGCTTTCATCGCTCAGTTTCATTTCTCACACTTCTCTCATCATTTTTTTCTGAAAGATGAGTGTTCTGTCCTTTTATTCTGAGCTGAATATTAATCTATATATTATTAGGGCTGTCAAAGTTAACGCAAATTTGTTTTATGCAACTCATTTCTTTAACGCGCTAACGCAACTTGCGATTTTTAGGTTGTAGCAGGCTTTAAAGCTAAAGAGTGAAGATACTGGCATCATATGAAAACCTAAGGAATCCATTGGTACCAACCATGTATTACTAGCTTGTCGCAAAGAACGCTAAATAACGCTCCAAATTTACGCTACATTTTGGCAAGGAAAAGCTGTCATGGCCGTTTCCAAAAGGGTCCCTTGACCTCTGACCTCAAGATATGTGAATGAAAATGGGTTCTATGGGTACCCACGAGTCTCCCCTTTACAGATATTGCCCACTTTATGATAATCGCATGCACTTTGGGGCAAGTCATAGTCACGTCAGCACACTGATACACTGACAGCTGTTGTTGCCTGTTGGGCTGCAGTTTGCCATGTTATGATTTGAGCATATTTGTAATGCTAAATGCAGTACCTGTGAGGGTTTCTGGACAATATTTGTCATTGTTTTGTGCTCTTAATTGATTTCCAATAATAAATATATACATGTATTTGCACAAAGCAAGCATAATTGCCCACTCCCATGTTAATAAGAGTATTAAATACTTGACAAATCTCCCGTTAAAGGGACTATTTGTAACTTTCAGAAATGCTTCTTAACAGTGACACCTGTGGCCGTGAAATCAACGAAAGTCAGCGTCGAGCTCGCGCTTGCTCGCTCTAAATAGACATGAACGAGCATCACTCAAAACAGTGAGGCGACACACGTCAGCTAAAACCACAATATCACTCTATATTTCAGCTGCTTGGCAGTAATGTTAGCTGACCAGACGAAGGTCTCTCCATGAACATGATTTAGATCTGATCTTAGTGTTGGCTCTTCCTGCCTCAGCGCAGGCTGATGCAGTGGGGCTCTGCAGCGTGTCTCCCTGCTCTCACCGCCCGCAGCCGGAGAGAGCAGGGAGACACCGGCACCCGGTCGGTAACGAGACAACAACGTAACTCGTTGCAGAGCGCCGTCACTTCACAAGACACGGGAAACCTCTGTTGGTCTGGAGGAGCTGCAGCATTTATTTCTGCACAAACGTCCCCTGTACATTCACTAGATATTCTCAGAGCTAAACTAACTCTTCTGCAGTGTGGAGTGAGCGCGCGTTCACGTCTAGAGGTGGAGCGTGCTGAACGAGGACGCGCGCGCTGCCTGAGTGAAGGCAGGCAGGCAGAGGAGGAGAGGCAGCGGCCACACGCGAACGCGCATATGCGAGCGCGCATGTGTGGCGACCCGC
>CAKAKR010066897.1:9050-40026 GCA_916700685.1 Adelosebastes latens | reverse complement strand
TCACTATGTCTGTGTAAAGCTGTTGCAGCTACTCTGTCTTCCAGACGTAGGATAACATGTACACTCTGATTTATCAGCCGTAGCAGACACAGAGCTCTGGGCCGGCTCTATGGGGCCTGAAAACCTCCAGAGACTAAAAACCTCCAGAGGCTAAAAACCTCCAGAGACTAAAAACCTCCAGAGACTAAAAACCTCCAGAGACTAAAAACCTCCAGAGGCTAAAAACCTCCAGAGACTAAAAACCTCCAGAGACTAAAAACCTCCAGAGACTAAAAACCTCCAGAGACTAATCACAATGTGAGGAGAATTTCTCATGGAGGGGATGTTGCTGCTTCTCTCTCTCTTCTCCCTCTCTTCTCCCTCTCTTCTCTCTCTCTTCTCCCTCTCTTCTCTCTCTCTTCTCCCTCTCTTCTCTCTCTCTTCCTTCTCTCTCTTCTCCCTCTTTTCTCCCTCTCTTCTCTCTCTCTCTTCTCTCTCTCTTCTCCCTCTCGTCTCTCTCTCTTCTCCCTCTCTTCTCTCTCTCCTGTACCTCTCTTCTCCCTCTCTTCTCCCTCCCTTCCCTCCTCTCTCTTTCTCTCTCAGGTCTCCTGATGGGATGGTTAGTGGGGGGGCCCTGCCCTCTTATTTAAGGGATCTCTCTCTCCCAGACAAAGCAGCCTTCTGACTGCCTCCAGACTCCCATAGTTTTGTTGTGGCTGAAACAGATGCGTTATAAGTTGTGTTATTACAACCCGTTATTACACTCCCAACCCGTCAAATGGATGTCTGATTCCGATGCACTGAGGCACCCTTTAGCCTCTCTATAGGATGCACCGGGCATTCGACTGACCCCAATGTAAACCGAGGCCGGTTCTAGGCATGGGCATGCCAGATTGGAACCTGCGACCCTCTTGCTGGGAGGCGGCAGAGCTAACCACCGTCCGTATGCAGCCTCCCACAATTATGGAATATAATTTGCATTTCACCTTAACTATGTTAAATAATGCATTAGAAGACTAAAACCCTATAAATAACCATTGTTATTGCACAATCCATACTGTCCCACCTTAGGCAAATCATCCTGTCCCACTTTTCCAAACCATATTTCCTAAAGTGGGAAAATGGAATATGTGATTGAAATAACAAACATAGAGTATATTTACACCATATTATAATATGTTTTGATAAACAAACACCTCATAAACACGTCCTGATAATAACTAGCAGGATTGTGTTATTTCTAAGAAATGTACCCTTAACATTAGGTTTATCTAAACACTATGTCACTGACCTTTGGGTGGTCGTCACACAGGCTGCTTCATGTTTCATGATTGCTTCACCCTAATCTATGACTGGACATTAGAGATGTCATGTGACTTTGATCACATGACACCACAGCTTGTGTTAACCAATAGTTTTATTGACTTTTATTTGTTTGAAGAAGACCTACACCCACTGGAGCTGAGGTGTCCCACATTACGGCAACTCACCCTATCAACACCCCGATGTTCACCATCTTAGTTTAGCATGTTAACACGCTAACATTTCCTAATTAGCTCTAAACACAAAGTACAGACGAGGCTGGTGGGAACGTCATTCGTAAGGCTGGAATTTGCAAGAAGAAAGAAGAAAGCAAATAAGAACATTTCCCCAAATGTCAAGCTGTTCCTTTAACCACACTGTCAGAGACTCTCCTCTCAGCTTGATAGTGTGATCACCCTTCAGACCACAACATGTGTCAAATGTCACTGGATGTACGGCTGATAACAAGGGGGCCCCTCTGTTTTGTGCCAAAGTTGTAATCTTTATGTCAAGAATCAGCTGCCACCTCAAACCTTTAATTAATCAAATTCCATAAACATGTGTCATGCACGGGCAGACAACCTGCCACGAACAAGCCGGAGCAAGACGGAGAGAGCAGAGAAGCCCCCTCAGAACTCTGATCCCAGATCCAAATCTGCCTTTCTCTTCTTCTTACCGTGGTGAAGGTTGGCTGATCCCAGATCTGCACCTAAAGCCAGCTATGTAGACAGACTTCTTAGATACCCAACAAATCAAACTCTATAATTACACTGTGATAGAAGGCAGCTGGATTACTGCTATTAACAGGTAAAAGCCAGCGATTATCCTGCTGCTTCACAGGAAAGTATTTTTCACTGCACCTTATGATCCTGAATTAAGTTTGCTTTTACATTTTGAAAGGAGCGACTCTGTGCTTTACTATTTTGTGTATTTAGCCCATAACGAGGCAGATAGGTCCGATTACATCCTCTAATTGTCTTGGCACAGACAGAACTGTATCTCAAACACAAAGGGTACACTCTTACTGTGAGTTTGCTTTAGCTAAGTCGATGCTTTACGGTATTCGTTGGGTTATGGCGATGGATTCAAGGTGGTTTTGGTGGCGACCACCCTCCCTACAACAGTAGGTGTCTTTCTCTGAGACATGGCACCCTGCCAGGGTAAATCCCTGCCAAAGATAAACTCAAGCTAAGGGTGCAATACAGCGATTCCTCCTGAATCTGAAAAGCTGTTGTTAGGGAAGGTAAGAGTTGGTTTGGAAAAAGCAGCCCGGGAAACTGTCAGCTCTTTTTCCATGTCACAGTACTGACACTCGTTTAGTTGTCAGAGACGTCAAAGCTCATCTGTGAATGACAGGTCCTAAAGTCACAGGAAATATGATCCATATTGGTACGATTTGATTTGAAGGACAACAAAAGAACCACACCTGTCAACCCTCCCTTCCTGGGAGAATCCCGTTTTTCATTACCCTCTCCCGGTTTGCTCCCGAGGTCACAATTCTCCCGTATTTCTCCCGATTTATGACAAATGTTCACACCTTTTTTTCGTTATCTCAACATGTTTCTGGCTCTGTACAGCGTATATCAGCTCTACTGTTTCCACAAGCACGACAATACAGCTACACATAATGTTGTTTACTGGCAGAAGAGAGCGGCGCTTGCCGTACATCGCAGCGCCCGAAGTTGGGCTTTTCTCGATGTAGCGAATAGTCCCCGTGGTGTGGAACAAGCCTTTGGAAATAACGGGCTTCAGAGCTCAGTGGTCACGTTGTCGAGTTGTGTCTGAAAGGACCTTCAGTGAGTGAGAGATGGAGAGAACTAAGAGAAAGAAATGATCTAGCAGAGGCAAAAAAATGAATGAATGAATGAAAACTGATGAATATTAGTTGATACCAGAGTTTACACCAAAGAGGCGAATTATTCTGTATTCTCTCCTGAGAATTAAAAGTAAAATTTAAAGTATTTGAGATTAAAAATGCTGTTGCAGTGTTCTTAATATTTGTCCATTTTTAATCTTTAAAAGTCACCAGAATGCAGGAAACAAAGTCTCTGAAACTCCCTGCTTTTATTTTGAAATCCTCCCTGTTTTTAAGGTCTCAATTATCTCGCACAACACTGGCAGCTATAGCCTCCGCTCGTCTGACCTGTACTGATTATCTGTACCTAAGGTCCGCACAGAACTAGGTAAGATGGCCTTTAGCTATTCCGCTCCCTTCTCCTGGAATACACTGCAAGCTAAGTTGAAACTGGAAAATCTGATTACTTTTGATGAATTTAAAACATTAATGAAAGACCAAGAAGCAGAGTCAATCAGGAGCTGTGTGTGTTTCTGAATATGTTCACTTTAACGTTGGCTTCAAACACTTGATTTGAATGTGTTTAGTATGATATTATGCTATGTATTTATTTTGCATTTCTTTTATGTTGTGGCGTCTGAAACTTGAATGTATGTTTAAATGCTGCTGTCTTGGCCAGGTCTCTCTCGCAAAAGAGATTCTTAATCTCAATGAGTACTACCTGGTTAAATAAAGGTTAAATAAAGGTTAAATAAAATAAAATAAAAAAAAGGTTGGCAGGTATGAAAAGAACTGACTGATTTGTTTTGGCCTCTTGACAGCTGTTAGCAAACAGCTGCATATTTACATATTCAGCAGATATGAAGCAAGATTATATACTGTCACTATATCCTGACAGTAGTGCATGAGACAGGAAACCTGAAAAAAATCATGTTCCTCCAGTGTCCTCCGGTCTCCTCCTAACGTGCTCCTAATGGCATCTGCAAGATTTCACAGACTGGAGGAAAACAACCAATCAGAGCTGATCTGGAGTCTGCCGTCTCTGAGAGCCGGCTGTCAATCACTCGTGAACTCCGACCAAACGGTCAAACTAGGCAGCGCTGATCAAATATGAATCAATATTCTGTTACTGTAATGTCTATTTCTCTCCTCAGATGTTCTCAGAATCATCTTGTAGTGTACTGTTTAGCTGTAAAATGAGAAAGTTTGTGACCCGGCAGCCATGTTGAGATCAGTTGAGGAAATACCAAGCACCGCCCACCAGCCGGAGCACAGCCAATAGGAACGCTCTCTCTCTCTGAAATGACCTGTGATTGGTCAAAGTCTCCCGTGTAAAGTCTGAAAACAGAGCCATGAGGAGGTGCAGAAGACTATTTTTCTCTCAGAACACTTGAATTACAATATGCTGAAAGGTTATTACGGGATTTTTGCCCAATGATGCCAAAAATATACTGCCTACTGCAGCTTTAAGCTCTGTTTTGGTGAGAAAGTATCTGTAGTGTACAGTGGGTTTATCAGTGAAAACAGCTGCCTGCTGCACACTGAGGAGAAGTGCACAGTTGGGTGGTAGTTTGATGTTGATTTGCCACAATGAGTGAGCCCTCTTACCTTACACATTATCATCATAAAAAGTGGATAGTGCACTTTTAAACAGACTATGAGAAGTGAAAGTGTTCCGTTGTATACATCCTGTATGTACAGGTAAAGAATAAATTGACTTTGACATACAGTACGTTTTTTCATGAGCAGGAGCCACGAGGTCAAATTCTTGAGCTCTGCACACATGCTGACATCCGCTCGACTCGGTGCTTAACGAAACACGAGCCAGAAGCCGACTGTCATCTTTTCCTGCCAGACAATAAGCCTGTAAAAATCCAAAGTTTCCACTGCCAGCTTGATTAAAAACTTAAATGACCTGTTCCCTTCATACCTCTGAGATGAAACAAGATAAATCACCCGCTGCTGTCATTTTTCCTCATGTTGCAAAGTAAACATATCATTTTGTGCATGATTTCCCCCCCGCCTGCAGCCAGTGGATGCCACAGATCTTTAGGGAGGAGATGACTAACTGACACATTGGCACATGCAGGCAGACAAGCAGCGAATGAAAGGGGGGGGTTGAAGATTTAAGAGCAGCTCATTATTTGATGAATCCTTTCTGAGACCTGCTAATTCCACATGAATCATTTGATTTCACAGGCTTCAACAAAATCCTGCCTCAGCAGATTTTGTCTGCTTGATTGTTACAAGATTTGACGTATTCTCTTAGACCACTGCAACCATTGAAATACACATAACCATTAACAACTGAATATTTCTGCTTTTTCTTTTTGCATCTTGTATGGTATTTGTTTAAAGCAATTTTAGGTGTACGGCGTCCCGTCTTCTCTTACAGCTTTTATCTGCTACTGTAAGAACATGTGTATCTCTCTAATACACACAGAGAGAGACAAATAATCTGCCAGTATAGTAAGACTATTCCACTCTTTGTAAAATACCAAAAACTTGTCAGAAGAATTTTTCAGAATCAAGTGTAATTTTGTTCTTAAAGCAGCAGTGGGTAGAAATGGAGCAAATATGATTAAAAAAAAAGTTATTCTTATAAAATGGTCACTATATCCTGACAGTAGTGCATGAGACAGGTAGTCTGAAAAAAATCATGTTCCTCTGTGTCCTCCGGTGCTCCTAACGGCATCTGCAAGATTTCACAGACCGAAGGAAAACAAGCAGTCAGAGCTGACCTGGAGTCTGCCGTCCAGCTGCCATCTCTGAGCAGCTGTCAATCGATCACGAACTCCGACCAAACGGTCAAACTAGGCAACGCTGATCAAATATGAATCAATATTCTGTTCCTTTAATGCCTATTTTTGCCTGATTGCCCAATGAGGCCAAAAACATGTTGCCTACTGAAGCTTTAACACTAGTGCAGTGACCTACCAGTCTTGTTACAGGATACAATCACTAGTCTCGGGGTTTTCATTGTCTATTTGTATTAGAAACAAATTCAAATGATTCCTGGTAATTAAAAAACAACAACAACTCAATTACAGTGGCACAAGGCACTATCTGAATCATTTTTCTGATAATACTTATGTATTTTTTTTTTTTAACATGGAAGTAAAATGTTGATTGCATCACTTGTAATGGAGTATTATCATACTGTAGCTACTTTTACTTAAAGGTTGCCATATTGTAAAAAAATAGATTTTCAGGTCTTTTATATTATAAAGCAGGTTTAAGTGCTATATAAATACTGTGAAAGCATCAAAACACTCAATATACGGAGAAATACACACAGCCCGTATTCACAAACTGTGCGTTTGAAACCAGCCGTGAGGATTTCTGTCCATTTGTGATGTCACAAATCTACAATTTATTAGACCATTTCACAGTTTTAAACGTAAACATACTAAATGTGTCCCATTTTATTTCCTGGTTGCAGTGGATGTGAATGTCATCAGCTGACAGGAAGTAAACATGGACCCAAGCTGTTTCCTAGCAACACATTCCGTTGCCATTCCGTTGAAATGCGCTAAAACGGAGCGTTTCAGACAGAGGGTAAATACAGGCATATTCAGGCAGACAGTATGAGGAAAATAAAGTTTTTATTTTAACATTACAGCATGTAAACATGTTCTAGTAGAAACACAAAATACAATAATGAACCTGAGGATGAGCATATGTCCCTTTAAGATAAGAAAATGAATTCTTCTTTCAGCGCTGAATTTTAGGTAATGATTATATGTTTTCCCTGACGTAACATTTGTATATAAGGCAGTACTAATTTTTGTGCAAAAGCTCTCATTTCCCTCATTTAGCGACTAATAGAAGGTAGTTGTCAATTTTCATACGAACGCAAACAAACTTTGGTGACTTGGGATGTGCTTGGCTAATGAGCTTTAGAGTAAGTTCTCTGCACAGGAATGTTCTTTTCTTAAGATGAGGTGTGTGTTGGTGTGTGGGGGGGGTTACATATTGTTGAGCTGGAGGCTGGCAGTCTGTCTTCCAGTGTTGTACTGCTGTCAGGAGGTGGTGTGGCTTTAGGCAGGAGGAGTGTATGTGTGTGTGTGGGATGGAGGGAGGGATGGGGGGGCTGTTGAAGCTCGTTTGTGTTTTCTTTTTGCTCGTCACCTCCCTCCCTCCCTCCCTCCCTCTCCTCAGGGTCAGGTAGCAGGCGTACACACTTTCACACACACTTACACACCCTCTCTCTCTCTCTCTCTCTCTCTCTCCCACACACACACTCCCACAGCCTCAAGAGAGCGCACACACACACACGTGCTTCACTTCCTCCCCAGAGCCCGCTCGGGTGAAGACATCATGGGCAGCTGTGAGCTGTGAGGATGGAGAAGCGTGTGTGTGTGATCCAGACTGACTTCCACCAGTACAGACCCACCATCGCTCTGCACAGCACCCTCCTGGCACATGTAAGAAGCCTGCCTCTCTTCCTCTGACTCACTCCTTTCTTCTCCCTGGTTTCTTTCTCTGTATTTCTGACTTTCAAGTTCCACCTTTGTTCTTCATCTTTGTTCTTTCTGGCTCATTCCCTCTGCTCCAGTCTGTGTTTAGTGTGTCCCTGTGTTCTCCAGCATGTTGCAGAGCTCCTCCTCACTGCAGGCCCTCACCTCATAGAAAGAGGAGCAGCTTGTTCGACAGGGGGCGTCAGAGTGTGTAGGATCATGGATTATAAGGCTTCTGGATGTGGCTGCTGTACAGTATGTGTTAGTGAGGTAGCAGCTTTAACAGACACAGATAGCACATCTGTGTCTGTTAAAGCTGCTTCAAAGTACAATTCCTACAGTTCCAGCTGTTAGTCAATCAGCTTTAAATGGTTGCTAATCAAAGCCTCTCTCTCTCTCTCTCTCTCTCTCTCTCGCTCTCTCTCTCTCTCTCTCTCACACACACGCACACGCACACGCACACACACACACGCTACAGAGGAATGCAAACACAGACAAGCATCAGACAGGCTGAAAACACAAAACCAGTACATTTCATGTGCTTGCAAACAGATTTGAAGTAAGTAAGTTACTAGTTAAGGTTTAAAGGAACAGTTCAACATTTTTCTTTCTAGCCAAAAGTTAGATAAGAAAATCAATACCACTCTCCTGGTAAATACGACTAGCCAGCAGGTGGTTAGCTTAGCTTAGCATAAAGACTGGAAACGGGGGGAAACAGCTAGCCTGGTTCTGTCCCAAAGACTTTGGAGAATCTCTAAATGAATCCAGTACGAATGTTTGATTTTCAGCATGTATGTAGTCAGAGATGTCCTGAAGTCAAATATATCAGGATCATTGTCAGGAAGTATTTATTACATTTTTTCCAGCAACCCAAAAATCAAAGAATAAAGACATTTCCCTCATAGATTAGTGTTATTTTCTTTTTAATTTATTAGGGACATGTAATGTTTTATACTTCTGGTGAATATAATCCATCAATCTGATTTCCATAGATGTATTTTGTATATACAGTTCCCTTTATTAACACCTTATTTTGAAAAGCGGACGTAGTCCCACGTGTCTACTTCCTCTAACTTCTCCAAGGTGGTCTCTAGCTCTCCCGTCAGCTCCGTTCTCTTTATCCATCCATGGTCAGCTCCATCGGGGCCGTTTGAATGCATTTAAAGGTCCCATATTGTAGAAAGTGAGATTTTCATGTCTTTTATGTTATAAAGCAGGTTTAACTTCTATATAAATACTGTTAAAGTATCAAAACACTTAATCCACAGAGAAATACACACAGCCCGTATTCAGAAACTGTGCGTTTGAAACAAGCTGCCAGGATTTCTGTCCATTTGTGATGTCACAAATCTACAATATTTAGACCATTTCACAGTTTTAAATGTAAACATACTAACTGTGTCCCAGTTAATTTCCAGTTGCAGTGTATGTGAATGACATCCGCTGACAGGATGTAAACATGGACCCAATTTGTTTCCTAGCAACGCAATTCCGTTGAAATGCACTAAAACGGAGCGATTCAGACAGAGCATGAATACAGGTATATTCAGACAGACAATATGAGAAAAATTATGTGTTTTTTGAACATTAAAGCATGTAAACATGTTCTAGTGGAAACTCAAAATACAAACATGAACCTGAAAATGAGCATGATGTGTCCCCTTTAACATAAATGTCAGTATATGGGTGCTCTACAGTTGTAGCGTCGGCCCATTTGACTACGGAGACGAGAGCGACGGTCGGCTCGACTGCACGTTACCGCGATACAATAACGTTTCCTGTCCGTGACAGAGTTAGCATGCAGCTTTAGCCGTGATGTCTAGCTCTGCTTTTCCTGTCAACGTGTGAAACCCAAAGTGTTTCCATCCTTTACTGGATGTGTAGTGTTTACCACGCTGGATTTAACAAGGGAGGGTGCAGGTCGTATCTACGCGGACCTTCCAACGTTTTATACTTTCTAAGGTTTGTTTTGGTTGAGGGATACGGAACGGATATGACGTCACATTACTCAGATTACAACAATAAAAGCGGTAACTTCCTTCTACCTCCACATAGACTCAAATGAAGCAAATATATCGATTCTGGTATTAAAAAATCTAAAAAAGAATCAATTCAAAAAATCTATTTTTTTCCCCCACCCCTATGACAAACCCACAGAGAATTATTACTGGACTCTGCAGTTCCTCTCAGCTCAAATGAGCTTTATAGTTTCATTCAGCTCATTGTTTTGGTTTTACAGCCCAGAACTTTACTGTTTTAGTTCAGTCTGATCTATTTTCAGTGAACAAACTCCAATAAACCCACTGTACACTTCCTTCCCAGCGCCAAACAGCAGACGCACAAGTTGGCGACTAGTTAGTGGACATGGTGGAGCTGATTTAGCAGCTGAAGAGCCAGATAACCAATACACGGAGGGCATTAACATTCTTTTAAAACAGATGATGGCGTGTTGAGCCATTTTCAACCCGTGAAATGCCAGTATTATCACCAGCATCGATGTGTTTCATCACAGTTCGGTCATGGCTAGATAATTCTGGATGGCTTTTTATGACAGACGTGTTTCCCATTGAACTGAACAATATGTCGAATATTTATGACAGTATTATATTAGAAAACAAACATCAGCATTTTTTTTCTCAGATTAGAGACATTTCCCACACGCCCCCCAAACACAGGCAGCATCTCTTATTAAGGAAAATAAAATAGCTCACGGTCTCTCTATTTCAGGGACGCTGGCTCGCTGCCTGGAAAACCAAGAATCATTTGTGAAATTCCCCCTTGGAAAATGCCTTTAAATAAATAGCCAGTGTTGCTTTGAGGTCAGTCAGAAAATAACAATGTAGTAAACCTTCACCTGGATTTTAACAGCCTCAGCTGAGAGCTGCAGGAAGGACTCCGTGAGGAAGTTCAAACCCAGGGCATAATCCAACTTCTAGTGGAAATTGTGGCATATTATAAGTAATTTACTTTACAATAGGGGACAGAAGAGAGAAGCTCACTTTGACAAATAGGTGTCAGTTATAGGTCAGTTAAACGAGTCCATACATGAACGTAAAGTAAATATCATGTTAATAGTCCATGGCATATTAGAATTAACCATAACCATGGCTCACTGTAACACAGAACAACCTTATTAAGTTCATTCTTCCCCTGACGTCAAGAGACAATTATTTTTAGCTGTAAAGATTAAGAGCAGTTTCCAGCATTGAGCAACAACTAAATACTGAGTCACAAATCCGGCCGTCAGCTTTCAGCAGGTTAGCAGCGCTGCTACACAGACACCGATTGTCCTGAAAAGGTGAGTCATCAGATGCAACGGTCGCAATCTGAGATCACATGCTTCGTGATGCTCACCCACTTACTGGCCGTGTGGAGGAGGACCAATGTGCAGCCTCAGTGGTCCAGAGTTTCAACATGCTGGATTAACTGGACAGGACTAACGCTGAGCTGTCCTCACACATGCCTGAGTGACTCAGTACCCCCTGACTGGTGACACAGTCTGAGTGTGTGTGTAGGTGTGTACAAGCTTGGTGTAGTTGCAAGTGAACCTGACCTCTGGTGATCCCCGTGGAAACATCTGGATTTGGGAAGGGGAGAGTCTATAGGGGTCAAGGTCTGTCAGAGCAGAAGTCCAGAGGAGGATGTGGAAATGATCCTAGACTACAGCACCAGGGTCCATGTATGAAAAGGCTCTTTATACAGTATAGTTTTATACTAGCTGGAGGGCACTCCTGCTAAAATCTATGTTTTCAGCATCAAATACTCAAATACTCAAAATCTCTGTAGAAACTTTGCCAATACATTTCTAGATTAGTGATGTTAATAATTAACCGTTTAACTGTTAACCGACATTAGGAATTTTAACCGATTAATGCTATCGGTTAAAAGAAATATTAAAGATTAATTAAAAAGCTGAGCAAAACTCAGAGGAGCGGCTTGTCACTTAAAGGAGAAAGCTGGTCCACCTTAACAGTCCACCTTAACAGTCCACCTTAACTGTCCACCATAAGAAAGTCTGAGCCGGTATTGCAGATACAGGAAGTTGGCTCGGGCCTTGAGGAGTTGTAGCATTATTCACCGACAAATAAACTGTACTCACACTGCACTGCTACGTTCACAGCTAGAACCCCACCGACAACCCCACACTCACCGCCGCCACCACACACAGACGGTCTGTCGGACACTCGCTAACGTTACACTGCGCTGACAGACCGTATGTGTGGGACAACGGCGAGCACGAAGCCACCAGCAACACTAATGTTACATCTACAAACGTAGCACAAACACACACACGGTCTGTCGGATACTTGCTGACGTTAAGCCAGGCAGACACACAGCTGACCACCTCGCAGCTAAACTAAATGATGCGGTGGAGACTTTTACTGGGAAAGTGGCTGCATGTCCGCGACACTACACGCAGCATCGTGGCTGCTACAGTAACTCTACCAGACGGGTGAACTGGAGACTCAGTTGTCGGTTTTGCTCATACACTGCAGTTGGCACACCGCTGCATGCGACGCACTAATCTTGTCGGTTAACGGTTAATAATCGGTTAACGAGGGTCGGTTATCGGTTATAAGAATTCGAAATTAGCGTCCCTACTCTAGATACACTTCTTCCGAGTCACATTATCCCCTCCTGAAGCTCTGCTCAAAGTAAGGTACGTATCTAGCAATTTATCAGAAAATGTTGTCTGAAAAGTGGATTAGGCTGAGTGGTTTGAGACGTTCCCATGGATGTTCTGACACACTTTTTTGCGGTAACTATTTTGCCATTGGTATCTGACATAGCCAAACAGACTACAGCTGCCGTTCTTCACAAAGCTAGCTGCAAGCTACAAACGAATCAGTTACCTTTCAACCCTTAAAGACAGTGAGTATGTGATACTCAAAAGACAGATTTTTACTGGAGTATTCATCTCTTTGCATAATCTCAGTTTAAGAAGCACTGTGTCCTTATAGCACCTGTGACGTTTGAATCTTCTATGAAGTTTAATTTGACATCATGTTGAGAGAGTGGAACAAATTACATGTAATTTCTCATCTCATCTCATCTCATCTTCAACCTCTTATCCGGGGTCGGGTCGCGGGGTCAACAGCTCCAGCAGGGGACCCCAAACTTCCCTTTCCCGGGCCACGTTAACCAGCTCTGACTGGGGGATCCCGAGGCGTTCCCAGGCCAGTGTGGAGATATAATCTCTCCACCTAGTCCTGGGTCTTCCCCGTGGTCTCCTCCCAGCTGGTCGTGCCTGGAACACCTCCCAAGGGAGGCGCCCAGGGGGGGGGCATCCTTACTAGATGCCCGAACCACCTCAGCTGGCTCCTTTCAACGCAAAGGAGTAGCGTCTCTACTCCGAGTCCCTCACGGATGACTGAGCTTCTCACCCTATCTCTAAGAGAGACGCCAGCCACCCTCCTGAGGAAACCCATTTCAGCCGCTTGTACCTGCGATCTAGTTCTTTGGGTCCTGACCCAGCCCTCATGACCATAGGTGAGAGTAGGAACCAAGACTGACCGGTAGATTGAGAGCTTTGGTTCATGACCCAGCCCTCATGACCATAGGTGAGAGTAGGAATGAAGATTAACCGGTAGATCGAGAGCTTTGCCTTCCGGCTCAGCTCTCTTTTCGTCACAACGGTGCGGTAAAGCGAATGCAATACCGCCCCCGCTGCTCCGATGTACATGTCATTTGTTTAAATCAATTTGAATGCAACCCACAAAGCCTGATCCTAAACTACGTTGAAGATGTAATATTCTGTGTATTTGCGCTGCTTCCACTGCCTCACCATAGTGCCAAAGTAGCATTATGATGAGGCAATAAACAGTCTTACCTTGTCTAACATATATGGTGTTGAATCCACACATTACTTATCAGGTGGTTTGGCGCTAAAGTACTAAAGTAGTTTCTCACTCTTGTAAATCTTGTTTAAGTTCTTATTTCAAATAAAACTCCAATGACACAGTATGATCTCGACATCAAATGGTTGTAATGGTAAGATTAGATTTTTAATATTAATTCTTACTAGTTTTAACTGATAATGTAGTCCAATGAAACTGATGATAGGCTGCTCCCTTTATTAACAACCTGTGAGCTCCCAAAGTAACTGATCATATTCTGCTTTAGTCATTATTACCTAAGATGAAACATTTCAAATGAGGCCGCAGGGAAAACTGCAAGATGTTCTTAGTGCAAACCTAATCATGTCTTCACTTCATTTTAATTAGTCCTTCCTGAACAAATAGAGTGTGCTTGTCTACGTCACTGTAAAGACATCTCATACTGTATACAGGCATGCACGTCTTGAAGACAAACCAAACATATTCCAGCTGTATACATACTGGAGCACAGCTGTAAACAGCCACAAGCCCTTTTTCATGATGAGATGCAGACGGAGAACGTGGGCCAATTCCAGTCTCTACTAAATAATAGTGAGGTACATGGTGGATGTTTTATTCCCCGCTCACCGCCTCTTCTACCTCGTCATGTCAGAGGAGCATGGGAACAGAGGTGTGACAGACAAGGGAAGTGTCTGTTTCCTATTATTCACTCATAAATACCTCCACCTTCCCTTTCTGGGGCAACACTGTCATATCTGCACTCTGGTTACTGTGAAGTTCACACTCAAATGCTGATGCTGGTGTCTGTGCAAGAAGACACAAAACACAGAAAACACAGCGGCCCGATCAACGCAGTCACACAGGAGCAAATGCCGATACATAAATGCAACACTGGTTCAGAGGTAGAGCAGGTCGTCCACCAATCGGAAGGTCGGCGGTTCGATTCCCGGCTCCTCCAATCACATGTCGAAGTGTCCTTGAGCAAGACACTGAACACCAAACTAAATTTTACTAAATCTTTTGTCTTCACTCCAAACAACAAGATAAAAATCATTCAGACTGTCATTTATCTAAATAGGAAATATGTAATCTACATAAATTAGATACAGATAAAGTACTTTTTTGGGTGTCAATGTTTAAGTTAGTTGTTATTTATAACTCCTATTAATTATCTCTATGATCATAAGAGCTGAAACAATTCGTTGATTAATCAATTAGTAAATCAACGGAAATTATTTTAATAACTGATTAATATTTAGGCCATTTTTTAAGCAAAACTTCCACATTCAAGCTACTTCATAGTGAGAATTTTCTGCTTTCTTGGTCACAGTTGATAGTAAACTGAATATGTATAGGTTATGGACATTCGATTGAGTCACCTTGGGGCTTTAAGGAATTGTGATGGGCAATTTTCACTGTTTCTTGATTAGTTTATAGTCTCCCCCCCCAGTGACCGACACAAAACAAGGACACCAAATCAGAAACTCCTGAGAGCAGCGTAGATACATTTCATCCCCACTGTTGTCAATAAGCCCCAGTGGAGACTGTAATGCTAGAACCTGGTTCCCGGGAGGTCTGAGGCTGAGCCGCGAGGTTCCCAACCCTCTGGGATCACTCAGTGGGCGTGTAGGCCTCGTGTGAGAAATACAGCCGGGGAGAAGTTTCTCACATGTATGCTTGGCCGCTAACTACTAGACCTAGAGAGAAGAATGTGTCAAGATATGGCAAGACTGAGTGAAAGGAGGAGGAGGAGGAGGAGGAGGAGGAGGAGGAGTGAAAGAGTCCTTGGAGGGAGACAGTGAGACAGGGAGAGAGACAGAGAGCGATGGGGGCTGTGGACCGTATCTTTATTTGGGAGACATTGTTTTGGTTTGGGCAGATGTGGGAGCCTGAAGCGAAGCCACATTCTCAGATACTCAGAGGGGAGGAGGGATGCACATGCGTGTTAAAGCATGCACTCAGTCACACATACTGTACATGCACACATGTAATTACTGTCTGCTCCATGCCGCTGCACCGGCCACATGTGTGTTTGTGTGAGTACATGCAGGCTGGAGTGGCCAGCACAGCTAACAAAGCCTGTTCTGTTACACACGCCCCGTCCACTTTACGGGAATTTCTCAAGCTTTGTTCGTCTCACTGCCGTCCCCGTCCCCCCTTCAGCCATACACATGACGTGACTAAGACAAGACCACTATGACACACACTGTGCACTGCATATGAAGGAGCGTGCTCTCTAGTGTGCAGATCTTATCTGCACAGGCCCGCTTATGTTCTCAGGATCAGATATGGCAGCATGTCAGTCTGTCTGTTCTGCTCTCCACTCGAGGACTAAACTTGACTGGACCAGTCAATAGTCACAGCAGGACAACGCAGTAAAGCCTGACTGTTTCACTCAGCTGGTAAAGCAACGCTTTGCAACTCCAAACGTCCCGGTTGGATCCACATGAGTCAGTTCAGTGTTTTACATTAAAACACACTGTCCCTCTCTTTTAAACAGATGCAGTCTAATCATTAAGTGGACATGCCAGTGGTTAAATGTATTGTTGGGAAAGACAGACTGGTAGACTAGGTCTACGTTGTCCCACCTGACCTGGATTCCCACTCCAAAGGTCCCACATTGCCCCCATTCATCTGTAAGCATGAACCTTTTTGTAAGTTATAAATCACATGCTTTAATGTATGGAATATTTTCATTAATGTTCATTGTACATCGAGATCTCACACGAGTATCCAGATGATGTCGCTCTGCTGGTTTCATCAACGTGTGACCTCTGAGACGCACTGGAGCGGTTCCCAGCTGAGTGTGAAGAAGCTAGAATGAGAGTAATGACCCCTGAGTCGGAGGCCGCGGTGCTCTGCCAGGAAACGGTGGACTGGGAACTGAGTTGTCGCCAAAAGTGAAGGACTTAAAGTATCTCATGGTCTTGTTCCAGTTAGGCTAAGATGAAGCATCAGATCGAAAGGCAGATGGGTTCAATAAGGTCGGCAGTAATGCAAGAGTTGTACTGGACTGTCGTGGGAGAGGGAGCTAACCATGCAGGCCAAATGTCTTCATGTATCAGTTGTTATACACTGTAACCCTCAACTGTGGTCGTGAGCTCTGCATAGAGACTGAGAGAATGAAATCATTGATACAAGAAGAGGAGTGGGTTTCTTGTATTAATGGATGTCTGAGCTTACGCTTATTAGCAGCTGCAGCCAGCTGCGCTCCCAGTTGAAATACTTTGTCAAAATATTCTAGCGTTTCCGTGTCACGAACCAGCAGCGGTAGAGGCTTCCTGCTCTCTGACCAGCCTGCTGATTATGGAAACAGGTGGGCCGCGAGGGCGGGGCATCTCAGGGCCAGACACCTTTGTGTGACCCTGCAACCATACCTCCAACCGGAGCTCTCCTATTCAATGGTTGTGGCCAGGACACCTCAACAAATCGCCAGACCTTCAGAAGTGAAGGCGAGACGAAGGTCACCTGAGCTAGACGAGCCGGTTCGTAAAAGACGTGTGTGCCGGACATCGAGGAAATATTGTCGTCATCATCCACAGACAAAGCTGGTGTCTCAGCAGGGATGACCAGAGGCAGCAGGGGAGCGTTGATTGTTAGAGCGGGGACTTCGACGGTGTTGAGGTCAGTCTTCGGGTCTCTATCATCACAGTGTCTTGAGGATCCACTCCGGTGATGAGGCCGGGGCACGACCGACGGACACTGGCGAGGTTCTTGATGCGGCGAATCCATCCGTGGAGATGAGCAGTCAGTGGGCAATCGCCGTTGGCTGAAGAGGAAAGGATGTCTGACAGCTGTGGACGCTGTATTATATACTGTGGGGTGTGCACGTATTCAGGTAGGAACGTCCTGATTGGCCAGGTAAGTACTCTATTTCACAGAAGGTCCTCAGCATACATGGATCATTCAGACTAAGGGCAGATCAATTTTGCTTATTTCAGTCCAGTGATCCCTGCAGGTTCAGGTTTACAGAGCTCTACGGAGGAGTATTTCACTAGGTTTTGACTAAAGCCCATGGTATGGAGAAAAAATAAAAGGGAAAATGAGGCCCAAGTGTAAAGTAACTGTAATTACTCTTAAACTGAGCAAATGTTTTTCAAGCTAGAATTCAAAATAGCTCCACTGATGTAGACGAGGACCAAAGAGATTAAGGATTTAAATAGTTCTCTCTGCCACCATTACCTAAATGTGGTAACAAATTTAACTTATTATATTAATCATATTGATTTTTATGTTTCCTAAATTGACTTGCTGTCACATGACACCAGTCTTTTTAAAGCATCTGTCCTTCTCTTTGCCTGTTGCCGTACTGAGGCATCATTTCTATGACAGCTCTGCTGGTAGATGTGTAAAAACCTCAAACCTATTCTCCAGTGTGGAAACAAACAACAGATTGTGGTTAACAGCGCTTCACAGTCATCCAGCTCATATTTCACAGCTCTGCACACCTCTGTTCCATGACAAGGAATGACTGTATTTTGGTTATTATTATGACATCAGCACAGGAGGGGGTGGTGGTAGTTTTCCAGCGTGCAGGGGGAAACACCTGGCTGTGTGCTGGAGGCTCTACAGCAGTGGTCTGACCCCCGGCATTCCACTACAGGGTATTATGCCAGGCTAAATCACCCTCCAAACCTCTGCTAGAAACCCCCCCCCCCCCCCACTCGCTCTCAGCTCTACAGTTTCATAATAAACACAGCTGACACTCCACCAGGAGAAGCATTAGGGAGACAAAGTGGTTCTCCATCATTTACAGCTAATTGCTTACAGTAGTTCCCCTGGCTACAGAGACATAACGCCACATGGCAACTCACACCGAACACCAACAATACATAATGCTATAATAATAATAATAATAATAATGTGAGCCTAACATTAAAATCAGAGAAATTGACTTCAAATTAATGACCTATTCAAGTGGAAGAAGAAAGTCACACTTTACTATATAATACGTGGCAACCTGCACTCAACATATTTCATCAACATGAAGTACTGGGGGGGGGGTCTCCCTCCAGATGGCCCCTGGCAGGCCCAGCTTCTATTACATAACTGCTCATGTTGATATTTCAACACTTCTAGGGGAGTTCTGATTTGTTATGGGGATGTCATATTTAGCCTCAGAGTAACTGGCCTCTGACCAGTCGTTAAAGGCTGTGACCCAGACCCTCACCAGTGAATGGGTTTACTACGGGCCCCCAACATGGCACCAGCAGCTGATGTAATGTCTATTGGGGATCTCTACAGTATCTGTTTATATTGAAACCAGGACTAGAACTATTAAATATTTTCACTATCAGTAAATCTTTCTTCGGCTGTGGCTCAGAGGGTAGAGCAGGTCGTCCACCAATCGGAACGTCGGTGGTTTGATCCCCGGCTGCTCCAGGTCACATGTCGATGTGTCCTTGGGCAAGACACTTAACCCCAAATTGCTTCCGAAGGCATAGCCATCGGTGTGTGGATAAGTATTTAGATTAGATCCTGATGGGCAAAGTTGGCAGCCTCTGCCATCAGTGTATGAATGTGTGTGTGAATGGGTGAATGCTGACATGGAGTGTAAAGAGCTTTGAGTGGTCAGAAGACTAGAAAGGAGCTATATAAATGCAAGTCCATTTACCATTTACCATTTTCCAACAAGGTAAAAGTGAGCTTGGCTCACATCCCCCCGCTCACTGCTTGACCCCTGCTAAAGTAGGGCCAAATGTTTAGCCCTTTTGGAACTAATGGAATTAGTCGATTGAACACAATCTAGCTTGTTATTAGCTCACCTTCCTCAGGATAAAGTCAGCAGAAGACAAGAGTTCGAGTTCTACTCCGGAAACGAAACAGAAGTCGAAAAAAAATTCACAGTTTTTGGCCAAAATTGCAAAAATTTTAGGCACCCTGGACTTCTAACCCCCAAAAGGAACAACTAGACCACACTGTCAACCAACAGACCAAATCTGAAGTTCCTAAGTTAAATAGTTTCTGAGTCCTGCTCCGGAAACGAAGGTGTGACACACGGACGGACGGAAGGACGGACACGCGGAGTGTTATATACCCCTGACTACGTTGACACGGGGGTACAATTAATCATTTGGTGTACATGTCAGAAAATAGAGAAAAATGCCCATCTCATGTCCTAACCTGACTTATTCAAAGTGCTTGCTTTTCAATCACCTGATCGATAAATCGACTAATTGAAAACTGTCTGCTGACATTGTTAAACTGAAGTTAAGTATATCTGTGGATACACTTCAAACTACAATTTAATTTACAACGGTATCACCTGAAAGTGTCGATTAGCAGAACGAAGGAAAAGCAGACTGGACAGCGAGTCCTTCTCCCCACAGCGTTCAACAGCGTGGTCGCAGCTCGCCGGGAAGACGTGACGCAGCTCCTGAGATGGACCCGCGCTGCTCACGCGTCCTATATGACCCGGCCGTAACTTCTGCTTTATGGGGACTTTAACAGACACAAAGATTTCCTGTGCAATGAGGGATTATTACCAACACATCTTAAGAGTGATTGTCTGACCACTGATTACTTTGGGGAGTAAAATGTTACCATAACTGATGAAAAGATGTCCACAGATAAAAAAAGACCCAGGTTGTAATAAAGCGGAAATTTCCTTTAAAATTAGACTATGTAACTTTCATGGCCACGACAATTATTGGATAATGGTCAATGCTACAGCATAGTGTAACAGAAAGATTGTATAGTTGGAAGACTGGCTGAGAAATGACAGGTAAACAGCAATCAAATTAAATTAATTAAAAATACATTTTCTTATTTTTATTTTATGCAAAATAAAGTTAGTAAGTGAAGTCAGTGTTGGTCTCTGAGAAACAGCCGAAGTGTAGTGTGGTGCGCCCGGCAGCAACAGGTTCTGAATGATTCATTCTGCTTAGAAGAATAGAGCTGTTTGTAGAACTAAGCCACGACACTGAAGAAGACAACAGGAACAGATCAGAGCTGCATTGTTCACAGAGCCAGCTCTACTAATCCCTGTCTGGGTGATTAACGGTGAATCAGCCTCCATTTATGATATTTACAGTTATGAGAGGGAAGCAGTGGCGGTGACTTCCTTACAGAGCCCCTCCGAGTTCCAATACCGTACACTCTTAGAAATAAAGGAACCATATAGGGTTCTTCCGCTTGTCGTCTTAGGAGAAGTGTTTTTGGTTCCTTCTTCTATGGTGTTTTGGTTCCAACCAGATCCCTCTCTGGGGGTTCTATCAACCGTTCCAAAATGTACTATGCAAATGTTCTCAGAAACACATTTCGGTGAACTATTTTCGTGAAATAAGAGAAGAAAGTTTCCAAACGAGCCTCCATGTTGTTTCCGGTTTGAAAGCCCACGGAGGGAAAGCCTTCGTCCGATCAGGAGCCGAGTGTGTTGTGTCTATTGGCAGCCCACCAAGCGTCAAATGCTGGGAAGCGGCGCGTCCCCTCGCGATAAAAACGCCCCTGTGGACACGTACCATGAGGCCCTGATCACACGGAGTGCGTTTTAGCAGACATTGTGTTCAATGAGGGTGAAGCGTTCTGTGTGCTGCTTTTGCATCGCTGCGCGCCTCGCGTTTATCCGCTCGGTGCGCCCCGCGTTTTTACTGGAGAGCCCTGAACGCCTCAAATTTAAAAACTATTTGGGTAGCATACAGTTCCTGTTTTTTTTAGGGCAACATTAGCAATCATTTGGTTGTTGCCTAGCAACAATATAAAATAAAAAGACGCGGTTAACTGCAAAAAAAACGTTCTATCTCATCAGGCAACAAAAAAGCAGTGCGGTACGCCTCTCGTTTTCCATCTGCAAAACGCCACTCTGTGTGATCAAGACCTAATCCTGCTTTTACTTTAAGCCTTAGGGCGTTTTCACACCTGTAGTTCGTTTGCTCTGGTCTGAATCAGGGACCAAATTGTTACCATGTTCCATGTTGCCTCGAGTTTGGTTTGTGTTCACACGGCAGCGTTTACAAGCGGACAAAATTTTTGTGCGCAAAGAAACTGCTCTCTAATTGGTCAGAATTTCCATGCTGGAAAACTCCCAGAAGTAAACAAAGAAGAGCAGACTTCTAGAACGCAACAATGGAGGGACAACTACGCGGCTTGATCTTGGCCCTGGTCATCTTTTTTTACCTTGTAGCAATTTTTCCCAGTTTGAAAATGAGGCGCGGCTGCGACTGGAAAACAACGTATTGATGAACTGGAGTCACCGAAGGCGCATATGAAGATGTACGGAGGACGGAGGAGGAGGCGTGCATTAACCCTCCTAAACTGTGACGTGCTCATCGGCCGAAAATATTTCCAAAGATCCATCAGGTATGCCCGTGGTCTTCAACACAGCCTGACGTTACACCTGTTTAGTACTGATGTGAATAGTGAGGGCAAGGGTAGGCTCTACTGTAGTAATGTTGTCTGGTGTCTGGTGTTGACATGCACAGCTCAGCTTGCTACCGGAGCTGGTTTAATCCAAAAAGGCACAATGCTTTCTCCAGTTGGGCCGGACCGAGGTCGGATCATGTTCTCACCACAAACGAAGCGTACCGAACCGTACCGCAGTTCGTTTGGAAGCCAACCGAGACCACCCCTTCAAGGAGGTCTCGGTTCGCTTGTTTTGGTGCTGCACCCGAGTGTGATTGCTGTGTTCACGCCTGCCCAAACGAACCGCACCAAGAGGGTAAACGCTCCAGGGTTCCATTCAACCCAACTAAACAAGGCAGGTGTGAATACGCCCTTAGGCTTTGAAAGGTTCCTTAAAGGGCCGGGCTGATGTGGTCCAACGCAACCCACAACATTCATGATTCCACAATACAATTATTGGGTTGGATATTTCATGAAATTAGTTCTACTACATCCTTTACTATTTCAGTGGTGCAGTGGAATAGTATAATTCTGACTGTTCAGTTATATTACACAGTAAAGTTAAGAGGAATCCTTGCTGTCTAAGGCGAGGGGTCACAGAGAAGTCTTGAACTATAATTATGGAATTTTTTACTGGTTTTATAACAACTGACTACATTACCCATGTGTCTTTGTCTACCCTAGCGTTGGTTTTAGTTTAACAGTATAGCCCAGGGCCATTGGCACCACGTCCAGACGTCCAGATGTGGTGCAGAACAACCCACAACAATCAGGGTTCACAATCACAGTTTTTGGGGGTGTGGTCTGGGAGGACCCATTTCTACAATCCTTTAAGAACTCTTTCTTCCAAAAAGGGTTCTTTGGATGAAAAGAGTTCTTAATGGAACCCTTAGTCTTACAAAGAACCCTTGAAGAAGCCTTTCTTCAAAAAGGGTTCTTCAGAAGCAAATGGTTCCAGGTAGAACCTTAGGCCTTTGAGGAAGAACTCTTTTGGACCCCTTATTTCTAAGAGTGTACCAGAATGAGGAAATAGAGAAGTGGTTTTTGTTTCACCATCAGTCATTCCATTGTGCCATCCAACACCCCCCCGGCTCACCAACCTACAGATGACACATTCAAGGGCAACTGGGGAAACCTCCAGTTTCGTTTGTGTAGTTCCGCCTACGTGAGGTAGGAAAGAAAGTAGTTTGAGAAAATAATCTTAACTCTAGGTCCTCTTACTAGCTTTTTCCAGAGCTGACACTTGCTTATTAAGAATGCAGGATGTTGTAGAAAGCTAATATATACATTAATTAATTGACTAAAAAAGCTAGTAGAGAGGACCATGAGTTAAGAAGATGGTTTTTCTCAAACAATTGTTTTTGCATTCAATAGAATTTTGGTTTACATGTCAGCATTATTATTTAGAATGGTCTAAGTTATATTTCTGCCATTTGAACTGTAATCTCTATTGTTACTGGCAGCTTTGTTAATAAAGTTTATTGTTCCACTGTAAAACATCTTTACTCACACACATCTTTCTCACAAAATGTTCATTTATGTTAACAGAATGAATGCTGGTTGATTGTTATTAGATTTTCTCAAGTATCAATGTCAGTATCTGCCATAAAAATCAAGTATCCGTCAAGTTCTCGCTGATAGTAACTTTAATCTGTTGAATATCAGGCTACAGCCAGCAGCCAATCAGCTTAGCTTCGTACAAAGGGTGGTAACAGGGTCCAGGACTAAAATATAAGCTGTAACTTCCTCAGACCAGTTCAGATAATGATATTTTTTTAAACGTAAACTAAAAACCCATCTATTTAGTCTGGCTTTTATGCAGTGTTTTATAATTTTATGGTTTTATTGTTTATACTTTTTTTATTTATCATCATCATTATAGTGTTTATTTTACTCTATTTTGTTTAATCAACATTTTATTGCTGATCATTATTATCTCTTTTATTCTATTTTATTTTATTCATATTTCATTATTTTAATACAATCTGCTTATTTTGTGTAATTTCATAATTTTTATCTATTCATTTTTATTGTTATTTTTATTTCCTTGTATTTAATTTATCTTTTATTATCTTAAATACCCATCTCTTATTGCTTTCTTATTCAATGAACTTTTATATTGGTTGTTTAAGTCTCTAAATCCATTTTTAACATTCTACATGTTTGTCATTCGTCTGTACAGCACTTTGAATTGCATTTGACTTGTTTGAAAGGTGCTATATAAATAAAGTTTGATTGATTGATTGATTGATTGAGATGAGGTGAAACTTGTCCCAGTTAACATAGGGCTACACAATTAATCGAATATTAATCGTGATCACAATTTTGGCTTCCCACAATTAAATGAACATGATCGACTGTGATATTGACATTTAAAATGCTCTTCTCATAGAAAACTCTGCTGCATAAATCAAATGCTCTCTAAACTAACAGCTAGAGCTGCAGCGTCAATCAGCAGCTGATTAAACCCGACTGGTTCTCAGCAGTCTCATATGCTCATATGTCGGACATACATGTGCCGCCGCCACATGAGGGTTTTAAGTCGACACACAGCGGCACAGTCAGTAACGTCTCACACACAGACAGATAACAACATGTCGTCGGTGTAGAAGTTCTTCAGTGTGAGTGAAGAAGACATTAAGCTGTAATTTGCCACAACTGCAAGTCCAAAATAAGCCGCAGAGGACCAACCTTAAAACATCTGGAACAACTAACTTAAGCAGAGACTTCTATTGTAATTCGTTCCCATGATGCTGCTCAGAGCGATCACAGTGACCGGCTCGTCTGCCGACAGCTACACAGCTCAGTTATGGTGCGTTCATGCTCTACTCAGTAAAATGATTATTGGGCTTTGGTAGATTATAATGCTATCATGATGCGTTCAAATGTAATCTTGTAAAATGGAGTTTTTGGAGAGAAACTTGAATAACTCCAGTTGTTTGAAGGAGATGTGTTCACAGGAATATTAAATAGATAATAGAGAGGGAATTATGACCTGTTAAACTTCCTAACACTAGCTCTAAGCAGCTTCAAATATATAATTACAACTACTAATTCCAAGATTTTTATCAATAAAAATAAAATAATTTATTTTCTAATAATTTAAAATTGTGTGTTTTATATTATTAACCACTACAGATGACAATAACAAAGTAAAAGGATAACATTTACAATTTTTTACGGTTGGAATTTAGAACAATATGGAAGTGAAAGCAGCGCTCGGTTTATTTAAATGTGAATTTACAAACAAAATATTTTGTCCCTAAAATCTATGAACAGACGAGTGACCTCGATACCGCGGCTCCTCCCCCCGATCACTACTGCGCAGACTCTGGCTCCAAATGACGTCAAAATCTCAAGATGGCAGCTCCTGTATTCGGGATATTTTGGCTTCACTTTTCACTTCTGTACAGTGAGAGGAAGCGGCGACACGTCGTCCATCTTTATATACAGTCTATGGGTGAAACAGGTAACGCCAAGAGGATGATGTAACACTGACCAAACAAAACATATCAATGAGCTGCCGCAAACCTTTCCCCACCTCCTCCACTAGCGTCACTTCACTCAGCTTTACTGGTTATTTTGTTATGGAGTGAAACTAGTCTCAAAATGGTCACAAATTACATGTTATCTCAGCAGAAGTCCACCAACTAGCAGTCGCCTATTTAAACCATATATTTACATCTATAGGCTACTGTATTGAGTATATAGTTGGTAAATGTATGTGTTCTAATCGAGGGGTGACGAGCTGTTCTGTCTATTTAGAAAAATGGCTTTCCCACTTTGAAATTACACACAATTTCACCGAAAGCCCAGATGTCCCAGTCTTCCAGCAGTACTTAAACGCAGCATGCATTTGTGGATCAGTTTGAGCTGGAGACGTGAAAATAATATATATAATAATCTCATAACTCAACATGCAAATGTAACCTGATCCGTGCGTATCAAGCGATCCGTACACACACAGGAAGCTTTTTGAAAGCGAAAATGATCAGATCTGTGAAGTCGAAGCTAAAAATCTGTACGTAAAATATTCATATTTAATCAGGTTGTGATGTGTGCATTAGTAAAACTGTTTTACATGTGTTCAAATTGATTGGTATTTGTGTGTAGATTTGAACATGCATTTGTGAGTGACCCAAAATGACATACATTTGTAAATCTTAATTTTCATTTGTAGATCATATAATACACATTTGTGACCATTTTGAGACTATTTTCACTCCATCATTTTGAGGCAGTTCCACTTGAGTGCAGAGAACTGTGGACAGCGACAGGAAAGCTGATTTAGTGGTGAGAATCTAAACCTGAACCCACAGCACCACAAACATCCGACACCATATACAGACCACAGAGCTCCCGCAGTGTGGGCTCACATGAAAGTGAGAAGAATCTGTCTGTGATAAGTCAGCCAACATCAGATAAGCATGTTGTTGTTACTTCATTTAGCCTAGCTTAAGGGCTAAGCCTTTATCAAGCTTTGCATCAGTTTTATAAAAAAGTGTCCGTGCACACAGTTGGGGGACCAGAACATGCTTTCTCCCTCATATTCATCTATTCTGTCCATCAGAGCTGCAACCAACGCATGTTTCTATCATCCTCTAATATGAGTGTGAAGTTTGACCTTGGAGACAGTAGCTTGTGAATGCTCATCACACATACCAGAGCTCCAGAGTTTGTCACGTTTTGTAGTGACAGTTGTCACTTGTGTTTCGTACTTATGTTACGTTGTTTCCGTACGTATTTTACTTAGTTTACATACTTATTTTAAAGCAGCAGTTGGTAGAAACGGAGCAAATATGATTCGAAAAAGTTATTTTTTATAAAACTAGGCAGCGCTGATCAAATATGAATCAATATTCTGTTACTGTAATGCCTATTTCTCTCTTCAGATGTTATCAGAATCATCTTGTAGTGTACTGTTTAGCTGTAAAATGAGAAAGTTTGTGACCCGGAAGCCATGTTGAGATCAGTTGAGGAAATACCAAGCACTGCCCACCAGTCGGAGCACAGCCAATAGGAACGCTCTCTCTCTCTGAAATGACCTGTGATTGGTCAAAGTCTCCCGTCGGCTAGATGTTCTAAAGCCTGAAAACAGAGCCATGAGGAGGAGCACAAGTCTAGTTTTCTCTCAGAACACTTGAATTACAATATGCTGAAAGGTAATTGTGGGATTTTTGCCCAATGATGCCAAAACTTTTTGCAAATATCCAATAATAATATATTGTCCAATATAATTTTTTTCTGTTACATAAACACTTTACATACATACTATACTATACAATTGATTTTATTTTGACTAAGTCAGACTGGAATCAGTAAATGTTTGCTTCATTTCTCTTTTACCAGACAGGTCAGAGGTCAAGCTGCAGAACAGCGGTCCTAAAAGTTATCTCCAGCTCCTCAGCAGGGTGGCTGCTTGATGAAACTCTGTCTCTGCTCCCTGCACCACCCTGCTGCCCCACCCGTCAACTCCAGTCCTCACACTGCTCTCAGACAAGACAAGAGAAACTGTGCTACATGTTCAAGTGATCCTATCTAAACCAGCACACGCCCAGAATCAGTGAGGTGTCACTGGGTCACAAATCATGTTACTGTTTATATCTTCTCACATTCAGAGTGAAGACGTGATACAAATGGCAGCGCTTGGTGCCATAGCTAAGAATGCTGGCCTGGTGCCGGTGCCTCTGGGATACAAGCTGATTGAAACAAACTGTCAGAATACTGGGTGGTGGTGGTGGTGGGGGTGTCACCATCCAACCACAAACTCAATCATTCACATCACAGAGCAAAACACAGCACTTTAAAAGAGCTACAGAAGAGAGGGGGAGTTCAGTGTGAGAGTGTGTGAGAGCTCACAGAGAGGGGGGCTGGGTGGGGGGGGGAGGGAGGGAGGGGCTGACCATGGCTGCCCTCTGAGAGCAGACCTGAGGATCTCACTGGAATGTGAGAGGAATGAGGAAGTGAGCAGCAGCTCAGCCAGGCGGTGAGGTTAGAGTTAATCTGATGAGCACAGCACGGGAAAACCCTTTAGTAATGTCAATGCTGTCTTTATCTTAGAGTGTGTGTGTCTGGTTAGAACCCACCACCCTTGTCCCTTTGAGTGCGCGTGTGTGTGTTTGTGTGCGTGTGTGTGTGTGCGTGAGAGAGACTGAGAGAACAGAAAAGAAACACTGGGCTTTTCGTAAAAACAAAATCATAAAAAGTTGAGCAACTTTTCATCCAATTAAGATCCAATTAAGCGTGGTGTTGATTTCAGATGTGTGTGTCTTACCTCCAGGACCTGGACATAACTGGAGGGGAACCATCCTCTGTCTCCGTCCCTCTCTCCCTCCCACCAGCCTCCGGGCAGAGCCTGGACCACCTTGATAATGTCCCCGGCCTCGAAGGTGAGTCCCTGCTGGTGCTGCTCCCCGCTGAACGGGTACAAACTTCTGCAGTAGGATCCAGACATCTCAGCGCAGCGCAGCAGAGCAGCGCGGTGATGACCACACAGCTCCGAGGAACTAATGTCTAACTTTAGGAGTCCACTGAGGGGTCGTGTCCGCGGTAGGACCTGGACCTGGACCTGGACCCGGAGCTGCTTACAGCTCACAGGAGACAAACTTTAGAGTGAAGCTGGTGGACATGGACAGGTCCTCCTCCTCTCTGCTCCTCTCTGCTCCGCTCCGTCAGTCTGAAGCTACAAGACAGCGTCAAGCTACCCGGAGCGACACCCGGGGACCGGAAGTCAAATAAACCTTCAAAATAAAAGCACAACGTGTTTCAAAGTTAGTACACAAGTGACAAGCTATCCTGTAAACTATCTCCATGACAACCGAGCAAACTCCATTTGCCATTTGGTCCTTTAGTTAAGTAGGCCTATAGCTTACACTCAACATTACAACTTCATTTAAAGGTCCCATATTGTAATAAGTGAGATTTTCATGTCTTTTATATTATAAAGCAGGTTTAAGTGATATATAAATGCTGTTAAACTATCAAAACGCTCAATATACGGAGAAATACACACAGCCCGTATTCACAAACTGTGCGTTTGAAACCAGCCGTGAGGATTTCTGTCCATTTGTGATGTCACAAATCTACAATATTTAGACCATTTCATAGTTTTAAACATAACTATACTAAATGTGTCCTGGTTTATTTCCGGTTGCAGTGTATGTGAATGACATCAGCTGACAGGATGTAAACATGGACCCAAGCTGTTGCCCAGCAACGCAATTCTGTTGCCATTTCGTTGAAATGCGCTGAAACGGAGTGTTTCAGCGTGAATACAGGTATATTCAGACAGACAGTATGAGAAAAATAATGTTTTGTTTTTTTATTAAAGCATGTTAACATGTTCTATTAGAAACCCAAAATATAAGTATGAACCTGAAAATGAGCACGATATGTCTCCCTTAAAACTTCCCTTAAAGCTGCAGTAGGTAGAAATGGAATAAATATGATTAAAAAAATATATTTTTATAAAACGGTCACTATATCCTGACAGCAGAGCATGAGACAGGTAACCTGAAAAAAATCATGTTCCTCTGTGTCCTCCGGTGTCCTCCGGTGCTCCTAACGGCATCTGCAAGATTTCACAGACCGGAAGAAAAACAACCAGTCAGAGCTGATCAGAGGCCTGTACTACGAAGCGAGTCCAACATACCCAGGGTATCTTCTCGTTATATGGCTTCATTAACCTTAACAATTGAGATCAAGCTAAGCGGTCCTATGGCGATGGTTAACATCTCGGTAAATCAACCCAGGGTTGATTTCTGGCTACGAGTGCGTTCACTTAAAAGGGGCGGTGTTTGCAGCATCTGATCAATCACAGACATGGACAAGTCTACAGACTGCAGACAGACAGACAGAGTGGCACATTTTACAAAGGAAGAGTAAACTATATTAGACAAATACGAAGAAATTAAACACATAATCCAGACTAAATGTAACACAGTTGAAGCTGCCGAATGCAGGAAGAACAAATAGCAAAAAAAAAACTCCCGATGTGTGAATGCGTAAATTAACAGCCTTATTAATTTAACAGAATACTCAAAAGTCAGATATAGTCGTCTGGATATAAATAGCTTTTAGTAGCGTACTGGATGAATGGATTACACTTCATTAGGCCCATTAAGAAAAATGTGGCGTGTATGACTATTTCAACCTTCTTTCAGCTGTATCCCGTCTCTGGCGGTGTGAAACGGACTCAAGACCAAGTAAAAAAATAAATATAAAAACATAATTCAAAGCGATAAACACCCACAGCATAAATCCAGCTGTCCTTCCTGTATTTGTTAGTTTAAACTGTGTTGGTTTTAGTCTGATTATGATTTAAACTTCTTCATATTTGTGTAATATTATCATACGATCACCGCACAGAGCTCTGATTGGTCAGTAGGCGGTGCTTTTATACAAATTGATCTCTTATCTGGAACCTAACCTGCTGAGCAGGTTAGCTGTTCAGCATCATTTACCATGGCGATCTACCCCGGTAAGAAGTGAACCACCTTCGTAGGACGGAAAACCCTGAAGGGTTAACCCTGAAGTTACCTCGCTAACCCCTAATCCTGCTTCGTAGTCCAGACCTCTGGAGTGTGCCGTCTCTCCTCTCTCCTAAGATGTTCTCAGAAACATTTTGTAGTCTACTGTTTAGCTCTAAAATGAGAAAGTTAGTGACCCGGCAGCCATGTTGAGATCAGTTGAGGAAATACCAAGCACCGCCCACCAGCAGGAGCACAGCCAATAGGAACGCTCTCTCTCTCTGAAATGACCTGTGATTGGTCAAAGTCTCCCGTCACGGGCTAGATGTTCTAAAGCCTGAAAACAGAGCCATGAGGAGGAGCAGAAGTCTAGTTTTCTCTCAGAACACTTGAATTACAATATGCTGAAAGGTTATTATGGGATTTTTGCCAAATGATGCCAAAAATATACTGACTACTGCTGCTTTAAGTAGGTCTAGTTTACGCTCAACATTAAAACTTTTTTCAAATAGGCTAAGCTACCAGTAGATAGGCCTATTATCAGTAGTAGCCTACTAGGCTAGAATTAAAATGACTCATATAGTAGTGGCAGTGATAATTAGCACATAGCAATAACAGTAGAAGAAGTAGCCCTTCTTTAGTAGTAGCCTTACCATAAATAGGTTATAAATAGCTAGAATAAAGTCAGAGTCAAATCAAATCAAATCAAATCAATTTATTTTTGTATAGCGTCAAATCACAACAGAAGTTATCTCAAGACGCTTTATATATAGAGCAGGTCTATGACCGTACACC